>APFE031562968.1:63774-99467 GCA_000404065.3 Pinus taeda
TGGAACTGTCTTCTCTCTACGAATTCCATGCTTTGAATAGTACCTATCAAACTCTTTGCTGCAATATTCACCTCCATTTTTTGATCTGAGACACTTCAATTTCTTTCATGTCTCAATCTCAACCAAAGCTTTCAATTTCTTGAAAGTATCAAATACATCAGATTTATTCTTAATACAATAAATCCAAGTTTTTCTAGTTGCATCATCAATCAAAGTAACATAATAATGAGAGCCACTGAGAGATGATAGTTGAGCAGGTCCCCATACATCTGTATGCACAAGCTCTAATTTTCGCTCTTCTTTTCTTTCCCAACTCTGAGAAATTTGACTCTCTTCTGTTTTCCATAAATGCAATTTTCACAGAAGTCCAAATCAACATTCTTCAAACCCGGCAACAAATTCCTTGAGTGAAGAATCTTCATCCCCTTTTCACTCGTGTGTTTGAGCCTATGATGCCATAATGTTGCATCTGCTCCTTTAGAAGTTAAAGCATTAATAGAGTTAGAAATACCATTGCATAAATACAATGTACCAACCTTTTCGCCTTTTGCTATTACCATCGCTCCTTTGGTGACCTTCCAAGCTTTATCTGTGAAAGTTGTCACACAACCTTCACCGCCTAACTACCCTGTTGAAATCAAATTTTTCTTCAAATCTGGAACATGCCTTACCTCCTTTAGTAGCCATTGATTTCCATTCTGTTGTTTTACAAGAACCTTACCCATTCCAACAATTTTATAGGGTTTATCATCACCCAAACGGACTTGTCCAAAATGTCCTTGAACATAGTCATGAAAGTATTTCTTATCAGGTGTGGCATGGAATGAGGCCCCTAAATCTACCACCCAAGAATCAGTGATATTTTCGAAAGAAAGAATCAAAGCATCTTGTAACACCTCACCTGTCACATTTGCTTCATGATTGTTTTCTTGTTGTGCATCTCCTTCTTTTCCCTTCCGAGATCTACAGTCTTTCTTTAGGTGTTCTTTCCTTTTGCATTTCTAGCACACTATCCCTGATCTGGAATTGGATCTACCTTTTGTTGATTTACTGTGATATCCTGAGCTCTTTCCTCTTTCCATTTTTCTTCCCCTAGACTCTGCACTCAAAGCATTACCCGATGTCTCACCAGAGCTTTTCCGTCGCATTTCCTCGCTAAGGATAGCACCGACAACCTCATCAAACTTTAAAGTACTAGATCCAGAAACAGAGTTACTAATGGCCATTACTAAACCATTCCAACCTTCTGGTAATGAGCACAAGAATAATAGAGTTCTAACTTCATCATCAAATTTTACCCCTACAGAACATAACTGACTTGTAACAGTATTAAAATCATTTAAATGGTCTGCAACAAATCCACCTTCCGACATCTTCATATTAAATAGTTGTTTCGTAAGAAATACCTTGTTTAAGGCCGATGGTTTTTCATATAGTTTCTCCAACGCCTTAATCAAACCCTCTGTCGTTGTTTCCTTCGAAATGTTGAAGGTGACCGACATTGCAAGGCACAACCGCGCTGTTCTGAGTGCCTTTCTATCAAGAAGGTTCCATTCTTCATCTGTCATACACGTCGGCATCTTTGTTTTTCCGCCCACTAGTAGGTATAGATCTTTCTGATACAGATAATCTTCCATCTGCATCTTCCACAGCGAGAACTTTTGGCCGTTAAATTTCTCGACCCTAAACTTACCATCTTCCGCCATTTCTCCCACTCGAACAAGGAACCCTTCTTTCCTGCGAGTTTATCATCAAAATAGACCTTCGGCTCTGATACCAGTTGTTAGAAAATTATATATTACAGAGCAATGGAACACATATAATATTGTAGAAATATAAACATAGAAAATGCATAAAACAAGAGAGACACAGCTATACGTGGTTCACCCAGTTTGGGCTACGTCCACCCCAAACATCTAGTCCTTCCTTTCTATTATCCAGCAAAATGAAGAGACACAACCTATAGCAGATCCGTTGTAATATCCTCTGTTTTCTCTCACAGTCTCACCTCTTTGTTTCTCGCTTGGAGAATACACATCTATTACATAGCTTGAAATACAAAATGCCCTCATACAAAGAGAGGGGTTGCCTTCTAGGGCAAAAAACCCTAAACTAAACATAAGTTCTACCGTCAGATCATCCGCCTAATGAACGGCCCAAATTGACTAGAAATTACCATATTTTACAAAGTAATTTTACATCTGTTTTTAGCTTCGAGGGCGCTGCCCCCGAGCCCCCGGACCCCCAAGCCGGGGGGGATCGACCCCTGGGACCCCCGCGGGGGGGACAAGTCCCCCCGCACCCCCCTGCGTGGAGGGGTGTACAAACTTCCTGGGGTATACATCCGGCTGAAACAAAGACCTATGAACAATCATGCTCCACACTCAACACAATGTTCTAGAGAGCAATGGATATCTCCCTCTGAGGTCTAATGGGTCAGAGCATGGTGGTCTACCTTGATGATGTCATCATTTTCTCGAAGAAAAGGGGTGACCACCTTCACCATTTGAAGAATATTTTTGAACGATGCAAGAAATATGGAATCTCCCTCAACCATAAGAAGATCATATTTGCGCTTTCCGAAGGAAACTTGCTAGGTCACATCATCACCAAAAACGGAATCATTGTGCCAAGGCTAGAAAATTTTAAAGTTTATGTGTGAAAAGTTTTTTATACCCAGTTAAGATTAGTTATGAATATCTAGTTAAAAGAAATGATTTTATAGTTAGTAGGTAGTTAGGGCTAAGGGAAATTGGTTCACATCCATGAACTCGTTTCTTGCACAATTTTTCTAGTTTTTGGAGAGAGGAGGAACATTTTGGGCGCTGGAAGTTTTGGTGTGGGAGAGAGGTACATTGTTTTTTTTCTTTGTGTGAGATTGAAGTTAACTTAACAATGTTTCTTAGACCATTGGTTTTTATCAGTAAATCTAATTTGTAAGTGTGTGTGAGATAGTTATTTGCATATGCACTTGTGAGGTTTGTGAACCATAATATTAATATCTGGAGATTGAAATTGGTTTGGTCTTTAAATTGTTGTGCTGAATGAGGAATTCATGTATTGTATTTTCTCTATTATTTATATTTAAATGAGAAACTGGAGAGTCACATTTTAGTTAATCTTCTAATCCAGTGCTCTTGTATCCAAGATTTTGTATTGGAAAGAGTCATTTACATTACATATTTGAGAATGTATCAAGCCAACAGAAGAAAGAAAATTCGTAAGGAAAAACCATCATCAAATTTGTGGGTCAATTTCTGATTAAAGAAAGATGAAATTTGAATTCTGGCATTTGGGTTTTGTGCAAAGCAGGGTCTATTTGGTATCTTGCGAGCAATTTTCCAAAAAAATCTTTGGTTGGGGAGTTACGAATGGATATTTAAACTGTGTTTTTACAAGCTATGTGACTGTGAAAAACGATGTGGTGTTCCCCCTTTACCAACACTGTGATTTTCTGAAATAGCAACGATTTGTTGTTTCCCCTGTACCAGAACTGTGGTTTACTGAGATAGCAATGTTTTTTGTTCCCCTTGTACCATCATTGTGGTTTGCTAAGATAGCAATGATTTTTTGTTCCCCCCGTATAAGCATTGTGGTTTGCAGAGATAGTAATGATTTGTTGTTCCCCTGATACCAACACTGTGGTTTGCTGAGATAGCAACGATTTGTTGTTCCCCATGTATTTGCACTGTGGTTTGTTGAGATAGCAGCCATCTATTTGTGGTGTCAGAGCCTTAACGTTGTTGGTCTCTATAGTATAGAGAGATGAATAGGCAAGCAGGAAGGGCACGAGGTTGCGGAGGCAGACCCGCTGGTAATGCAGAACTCCGAGAAGAGATAAGGAGACTACAAGTTTGGTTAGAAGCCATGGAAGTAGGGAAACAATGGGATCCCGAAGGTGGAGATGTTAGTGAGGCCGAAGAGGAACTTGAAGAAGGAGCACACCTGTTGAAGAAGTTGTTGAGAGCAGTATTGGGCTCAAGTTCAAGGCAAAAGCCTGAAATCTCGATTTATTATGGCAATTTAAAAGATGAGAATCTACTACATTGGGTCAGTGAGATGGACAAGTATTTTCAGTACAAGGAAATTGACGAGGATAAGAGAGTCAAGTTTGTTGTGACAAGGTTGAAAGGCCATGTTGCACTATGGTGGGACAATGAATAGGCTAAAAGAAGGAAGAAGGACAAACCATTGATCAAGGGCTAGGATAGAATTGTGGCAAAGATGAAGAGTAAGTTCTTGCCAAAGGATTCCCAGCTAACTCTTTACAAACAGATGAAAAATCTTAAATAAAAGATAATTACATTGAGAGAATACACTGAAGAGTTTTACAAGGTGAATTGAGAGCAAGCTATGTAGAAGATACCCCAGAAAATACAGCAAGGTATATCAATGGTTTGAGGCTAGATATTCAAGTTGAAATCAGCATACTTTCTCCAAGGACAATAGAGGAAGCATACCAATGCGCTTGGAAGGTAGAAGAAGAGATAGTTAGGAAGCAAAGCTCTAGTAGAGGACGTGGCTTTTCCAAAGGGAAAGGACAGACAAATGGAAGAGGAAATTTTCCTGTGCAAAAGAATGGTGAAGGCAACTCAAATCAGCAAGGGCAGTCAGAGAAAGAAGGTGGCAACAGAGGAGAAAGACCTTACCACAGAGGTAGAGGTAGAGGAAGAGGTAGAGAGACTCTCTACCAGTGTTATAGATGTAACAAATTGGGTCACCGATCTTTTGAATGCCCAGACAATGAAAATATGGGACAGCGAGGTGCATACATAGCTCAAACTAAAGCAGTAGAGGCACAGGTCCCTGAGGTAGAGAATGTGCTAGAGACTAGAGAGGAGTTGATGATGTACAAAGTCTTGTTAAAAGCAGCAAAGGAGACTATTGAAATAGTCTGAAGGAAATCCTTATTCAAGACAATGTGTAAGGCAAAAGGCAAATGCTACAAATTGGTGATTGATAGTGGAAGTACAGACAATCTAGTTTCCCAATAAATAGTGGAAAAATTGGGATTGAAAAAGATGAAGCACCCCACACCTTATAAGGTATCGTGGTTGTGTAAAGGACACCAATTGTTGGTGCATGAACAAAGTGAAGTTGAGTTTCAAATAGGCAGGTATAAAGACAAGGTGCTCTGTGACATAATGCCAATGGATGCTTGTCATATTCTTTTGGGTCGCCCATGGCAGTTTGATAGGAAGGTGACACATGATGGAGAGAGCAATTGTTATAAGTTTGAAAGGATGGCATCAAGCACACTCTTGTACCATTGAAAGAGGAAGATACATCTGAAACAAGCAGCCCAAAATCACTGCTACTTAGTAGAAAGGGATTTCTACAACAAATGGAAGAAGAAGAGGTAAGTTGTGCAGTGTTTTGTAAGCCAAAGGTAGTACTTCTACACACTAAAATTGTAGATTTACCTATTGAAGTTCAGGTAAATCTACAAAAGAAGCATCGGTCATCACATAGACTTGATACCGAGAGCAAGTCTTCCGAACAAGTTTGAATATCAAATGACACCCAAAGAGAATGAGGAAGTGAGGAAGCAAGTGCAATAATTGTTGGACAAAGGACTAATAAGAGAAATTTTGAGTACATGTGTTGTACCTACAGTATTAAGTCCAAAGAAGTGTGGACAATGGAGAATGTGCACTGACTCTAGAGAAATCAACAAGATCACCATTCGTTACAAGTTTCCACTGCCATGGATGGATGATATGATGGATTGCTTGGTTGGGGCAACATACTTCTCAAAGATTGACCTGAAAAGCGGTTATCATCAAATTCGAATCAGAGAAGGAGACGAGTGGAAGATAGCTTTCAAGACCAATGAAGGCTATACAAGTGGATGGTCATGCCATTTGGCTTGTCAAATGCACCCAGTACCTTCGTGCGGCTGATGAATGAAGTCTTAAAGGAGTTCATTCGTAATTTTGTCATTGTTTACTTGGATGACATTTTAATTTTCAGTCAAACTAAAGAAGATCATTTAAGATATTTGAAGTATGTTTTAAAGAGATTGCAGCAATAAAATCTATTGATTAACATGACAGTGTTATTTTATGAAAAGTGAGCTTGTATACTTGCGTTTTGTCATTTCTAAGGATGGCTTGAAAATGGATCCGGAAAAGATAGAGGCAATTGTAAATTGGCCCTCACCTAAGAACATTGTTGAGGTGAGAAGTTTTCATGGCTTAGCCAGCTTCTACAGAAAATTTATCAAGAATTTTAGTGGCATATGTGCACCTATCATTGACACCATCAAGAAGAATATACAGCCATTTTATTGGACTATAGCAGTAGGAAAAAAATTTCAACTATTGAAGAAGAAGATCACTGAGAAGCCAATGTTGAAGTTGCCATTCTTCAATCATCCCTTTCAAGTGAGATGTGATGCTAGTGGGATATCCATTGGAGTTGTACTAAGCCAAGAAGATAAGGCCGTTGCATATTTTAGCAAGAAGTTAAATGAGTCAAAACAAAAATACTCTTCCTACGACAAAGAATTTTATCTAGTGGTTCAAGCTTTGAACAATCGGAGGCATTACTTGATGCCTAACGAGTTTTTCCTATACACGGATAATTATGCCTTAAAACATTATGCAGCAACATAAGTTAAATCATAAACATGCAAAGTGGGTGGAGTTCCTTCAAAATTTCACTTTTGTTTTGAAGAACATTAGTGGGAAGGAAAATAAGTTTGTTGATGCCTTGAGTAGGAGATGCTTAATCATGCAGGAAATTCAAATACAAATTTTAGGCTTTGAATTTTTGAAGGACTTTTATGACATTGATGTTGATTTTAAAGAAGCTTTTGTAGTGTGTAAAAAACCAGTCAATAGGGACAGCAGTCCATGGAAAGAGTTTATGTTGCAGGATGGGCTATTGTTCAAGAACAATCAGCTATGTATTCCCAATTTCTCAATGAGGGAAAACTTGGTCCAAGAAAATCATAATGGCAGGTTGGTTGGACACTTTGGTGTTGTGAAAACACTTGGGCAGCTAAGTTGCTTCTATTTTTGGCCTAAGATGAAGGAAGATGTACAAAGGTATGTGAGTAAGTGCAGGGTATGTCAACATGTGAAAGGGAGAAGTCAGATGCTGGACTATACATGCCATTACCCATTCCCAACAAACCTTGGGATTCGGTGAGTATGGACTTTGTTCTAGGTTTACCGAGAACTCAACGAGGTAATAATTCAATCCTTGTAGTTGTGGATAGATTTACTAAGATGGTTTATTTCATTCCTGTTTCAAAACTAGTGATGCCACCCATGTGGCTAATTTATTTTTTGATGAGATTGTTCGGCTGCATGGTTTTCCAAAAAGTATAATCTTTGACAGGGACACAAGATTCACTGGAAATTCCTAGAGGACCTTGTGGAAGAAACTTGGCACTAAGCTAAATTTTAGCTCAGCCTATCATCCATAGTTTGATGGGAAAACAGAGGTTGTAAATAGGAGTTTTGGTAATTTGTTGATGAGTTTAGTAGGTACTGACCAAAGCAGTGGGATCATGTGCTAGCCTAGGTTGATTTTTCATATAATGACTCACCAAATAGGAGCACAGGAAAGAGTCCATTTCATATCGTGTATGGCATGCATCCGAGGGGAATTTGTGAGCTAAGAGACTTGGAAAAGCTTGAGCATAGAAGTGTTGATGGAGAGGATTTTGCAAAAGCCATGAGTGAGTTGTACAAGCAAGTAAAAAAAAGATTACAAGAGACAAACAACAGTTACAAGTAACGAGAAAATGTACACAGGAAAGAGGTAAACTTTGAAGTGGGAGATGTGGTCCTAGCTCACCTAAGAAAGGATAGGTTTCCAAGAGGAGAATATAACAAATTGAAATGAAGAAGATAGGACCTTGTAAGATCCTCTGCAAGTTTTCAGCAAATGCTTATGAGTTGGAGTTACCTCCAAGAATTGGCATTTCACCCATTTTTAGTGTAGCGGATTTGTATCCCTACACTATTGGTGATGTGGATCAAGCTTCTAGGAATCTTGACCAGGATGAAGGAAAGGAACAACAGTGGTTGAAGCAATGCCTATGGAAAAAAGTTTAGAGGTCAAATAGATTTTGGATATGTGTGTTGCCAAGAAGACCAAAAAGAAAGAATAATTGGAATATATTCTGAAGTGGAAACACTGTCCGATGGAGGATTCTACTTGGATGGATGAAGCAACAATACAGAAAGCATGTCATTCTATAGAAGATCTTATGTGCGGGAGCTCATAATATTTTCTTTATTTGGGAGTCTGATGCAGATGCATTAGGCCGAGCAAATGATAAGTTATTAAAGTCAGACCAAGAGCCTAGCAATGTGATGGATTAATCACATGTCAAGGCTAGAACATTATAAAGTTTATGTGTGAAATTTTTTTGATATTCAATTAAGATTAGTTAGGAATATCTATTTAAAAGAAATGATTTTATAGGAAGTAGGTAGTTAGGGCTAAGGGAAATTGGTTCACATCCATGAACTCATTCCTTGGACAGTCTTTTTAGTTTTTGGAGAGAGGAGGAACATTTTGGGGGTTGGAAGTTTTGGTCTAGTAGAGAGGTACGCTGTTTTTTTTCTCTATGAGATTGAATTTAACTTAACAGCATTTCTTAGACTAGTGGTTTTTATCAGTAAATCGAATTTGTAAGTGTGTGTGAGATAGTTATTTGCATATGCACTTGGTGAGGTTTGTGAATTATAATATTAATATCTGGAGACTGAAATTGATTTGGTCTTTAAATTGTTGTGTTGAATGAAGAATTCATGCACTGTATTTTCTATGTTATTTACATTTAAATGAGAACTTGGAGAGTCAAATTTCAGTTAATATTCTAATCCAGTGCTTTTTTACCAAGATTGTGTAATGGAAAGAGTCTTTTACATTACAAATTCAAGAATACTGACAGCTTTGTATCAAGCCAACAGAAGAAAGAAAATTTGTAAGGGAAAATCGTCATCAAATTTGCGGGTCAATTTCTTATCGAAGGAAGATGAAATTCGAAATTCTTGCATCTGGGTTTTGTGCAGAGCAGGGTCTATTTGGAAATTTGTGAGCGATTTTCCAAAAATATCTTTGGTTGGGGAGTTACGAAGGGATATTTAAACTATGTTTTTACAGATTATGTGGCTGGGAAAACGATTTGTTGTTTTCCCAGTACCATCACTGTGGTTTGTTGAAATAGCAACGATTTTTTGTTCCCCTTGTACTAGAATTGTGGTTTGTTAAGATAGCAACGATTTTTTGTTCCCCCTATACCAAAACTAGGTTTTGTAAAGATAGCAACGATTTGTTGTTCCCCCTATACCAGCACTTCGGTTTGCTGAGATAGCAATGATTTGTTGTTCCCCCATTACCAGCACTGTGGTTTTCTAAGATAGAAATGATTTATTGTTCCCCTGTACCTGCACCATGGTTTGTTGAGATAGCAGCCATCATAGCTCCTGCTAGTGCCCCTGCAAGTAGTTACCAAATTAGACAGTACTTGTATACAAAATCTCACTTCCCCATGCCTTTTTTTATAGAAAGTCCCCTAAGTATACCTGAAATCATCTTTAGATAACCTAATTTACTATCTTGTTTCCATAGTATAACAAGAATAGCACTTGCAGAAACCACCTCTCTAGTACCTAGGTGGTTGAGTAATACAGTTAAGGGCACAATTTAGTCACCTTAATTAGTACCCTGAGATATTGGGATGAGTTCTATTGTTGAACCCTACAAGTATGTCAGAGTTATAGCACCCAATACTCCCTTTTCCTTAAGACTTAATGACTTATCATGGCTCCAAAGGGATCTATAAAAGTTACTTCACCAATAAAACCTCTAGAAATATCATCCACGATTCATGAAGAAATGAAGAGTTACAAAACCAACTATCCAAATTGGACAATCCAATTAACAAATTGATGGGTGGTGAAAATTGTTGATTTGATAAATACACAAAAAAATAGAATGAAATGTGGATTAAAAGAAAAATAAAACAGTTTGAATAGAAAATGTATGAAAACAAAGCTAAAAATGGACAAGTATATGGAACAATTGGAACCTAAGATGAGAGATTCCATAAAATTGATAATGTTATTGAAGAGTTCATGATAAGCATTTGTCAAGTGGATTTAACTCTAATAATGGAGTTACTTATGGATGATTTCTAAAGGGTATGAACCTTCCCAAGGTTGAATTAAAGAAGTTTGATAGAATGCAAGTCTTAATTTAATGTGAATTTATGAAGGGAATGAAATGATATATAATTTATAACCAAAACAAAGAGATATAGTGAAACTTGACTTCTATTAATAAATGGAAAATGTTGAAACTATATAAATGTACAATGAAAATAAACTAGCTCAAATGGTGGTGGCTTTGAGATGTGATGGCTATGCATCTTCGCCGAAATGTCTTACAATAAGGCTCAAAATCATTTTTATCATAAAGCAATGAGAAACCACAAACATCCAAAAACCTAATCCTAGGAGATGAAGTGCCAAAAGGCTTGTGGGCCTCGATTGAGTAAGTTGGAACATAAACTTCTCGGGGTCATAACTTTGACATGTGATCTCTGTTTGGCGCTCTCAGTAGCCCATTTGAAAGTTCTAACCAATTACATTTTTCAAGTGCTCACTTCCCCATAAAACATCGTTTACGGCCTCAAAACAGCTCTAAAACTTCACAACCGGAAATATGTAAAAAATTGTTGCGAGCTAGTGGAATAGGTCGGTGGCCACCAATATCCACTGAGATCATTATCTGGGTGAACCTAACATAGCAATATTTTTAATTTCTTAATATTACGGATGATGAGCAAAGGATTTACATAATTTTGTACTTTGAGATAAAATCTTATCAATGGTATTAATGGGTATTTAAAAGAAAGTCTCGTTCTTATCATCATATTTGGGCTTTATTTATAAGAGACTTAGAAACACAATATGGGAAATCTTAAAAACAAGAATACTTCATTCAATTGACAATAATCAAGCAATTTGGCAGTGTTAAATATTAGAATTTAGAATGTCAAGTATTGGTCACAAGGGTGGATAACATAAGTGATTAACATTTATTGGAGCTTTACATGGGTGGATTGAAAGGAGACATTAAACATGAAGTTTTCTTAAAACATCTTGAAAATATTATGGAAGTTATGTAATTTTATCGTCATATTCAAGCCAAGAATAGGGCTACACACAAGTCTACCACTGGAACATATGCAGGAAGAAGAAATGATTTTGGGGTTGATAAGGCAACTCTACCTCATCTTACTCAAATATCATAGAAGGAAATGGAGGAAAAAATAACATAACAATTGTGATTTGGTTCTAAGAACAAATATTTGAAGGGGCATAAATGTCAGGAATCAAAATTGCCAACCTTGAAGAATAATGATGAAGAAGGCATGGAGGCATCTACATAAGGGGATGAGGAAGAACATGTCAACATAAAAGAGCAAGAAACATAGGTCAAAATTGTTCACAACATTGATTCAAGTGGGTGCCAAATATATGTTCATGTAGTGGCAGCGTTATTTGCACCTCAAATCCTTAAAATTATAGGTTTCGTTAAGAAGAAAAATTGGCATAGTGTTTCTTGACTCGAGTAGTACCTGTAACTTTCATTGATAAATGATTAGCAAAGAACCTCAATAATTTAGTATGTTCAATGATAAATTTTCAAGTTTTGGTTGCCAATGGCAGGAGTATTGATTGTGGAAAAATACCAAAACATTAAACTAAGTCTGAGAGAATATAATTTGGAAAGCCCAACATATGTCAATCCCATCGAAAGTGTAGATGTTGTTTTAGGTATCCAATGGTTGAGAACGTTAGGTACAATTTTTACAAACTATAAGGAGTTATTCATGACATTTTAATAGGAGGGAATTCAATATAAACTGAAAGAGTTGAAATATGGATTTTCTTAAGTCATTAGCTCTCACATAATGGAAAAGTTCCTAAAAAAGGGTAGCAAGGGAGTCGTGGTTAAACTCTATTCTATGGGAGTAAAGGAGGAAAATGAAAATATTCCATAGAATAAAAATGAACCTGGGAAAAGCATTAAAGGCCTTCTAAAAAATTCCTCAGGGTCTACCTCCATACAAGATCATGAACATCAAATTGAAACAATACTTCAAAATATTCTTCCTAATAAAAGACCTTAAAGATATCCTCATTAGGAAAAGGGGTGGGTTAAGAAAATGGTACAAGACATGGATTCAAATATTATTCATCTTAGTAGGAGTTCATTCTCAACTCCAATATTGATAGTGAAAAAAAAAAAAGATAATTTTGAGGGACATTTCCTAATTACAAAGATCTAAAAAAAATCATCATTAAAGATCAAATTCCTTATCCCAAATAATCATGTGCTTCATGGAGTGGCTTATTTGATAAACCTCGATCTTAAATTGGGACACTAATTCAAGACACTACCAAATCAAATTAAACAATGAACACATTCCCAAAACAGCTTTTATTATACATTAATGAGAGTATAAGTTCTTGGTCATGCCTTTTAGGTTCACTAATACTCCCCACTTTTCAAGCCCTATGACCCCATCTTAGAAACATTGTGTGGGTTTTCTTTGATGATATACTTACCTATAGAAAATCATGGGAATATCACATTAAACTTGTGGATAAAGTTCTACAAGTTCTTGATAACAATCAATTATATGTAAAAATATCCAAATGTGTTAAGAAACAAGTAGGGTATTTGGGTCATATTATTTCAAAAGGAGTTAAGCTCGACCATAAAAGGATCTAAGCTATTACATAATGGCACATTCCTAAGAACATCAAGAGTCAAAACTTTAGGGACTTATAGGGCATTAATGGAAATGTGCTAAGTAGTGCGTGCATTGTAGGCTCACTCACCTCTCTTGAAGAAAATTTCATTTGTAAGGAATGATGAGACTAGTTTGACATTCTTTCTCTTAAAGGATTCCATATCTTCTACACAAACATTAACAATACATGATTTTGCTAAAACATTCATAGCATAATGTGATGAATCAAGACAAAGAATTGAAGCAATATTTACACAAGGGAGACTATTGGTTTTTGAAAGCAAACAATTCAAACAAAAAAATGTTAAAATCTATATATGAAAAAGAGATGGAATCAATTTTACATGTAATAAAAAATGGCACTTCAAAATCAAAAAAGACAATGATAGTCTAGAGCGTTTTTTTGAAGTAAATATTGTCATCAAAAGAGTAACAAATATGGATAGCAAAAATGCAAGGGTTTGATTTTGAAATAACCTACAAAAAGGTAATAGACAATGTCGTAGCAGATGTTCTTTCTAGAATAGAAGAAACCTCAAGTGTATATTTTATTACATCTTTTATTCATGTGAGGCTGGAAGAAGCTCATCATGAATGGAAAAATGATAACAATACCAAATCGAAAATAAAATGTAAAAAAGAAGAAATTAACTCTATGAAACACTAGGAGTGGAAGGGAGATACACTTCTGTACAAAGGTAGAATATTTTTATGACCTTAATCAAAGTTGAAGTAACAAACACTAAGGGAGACCCATAGTTCTCCCATAGTATGACATAGTATGACATAGAAGGTTTCTTACAACATAACAAAGGATTAAAAAGAAATAGAGGGAAGTAATAAGGAAAGATATTCAAAAATTTGTAATGGAACATCATATTTACTAAAGAAATAAAAGAGAGACAATAAATATCTAGAGTTAATTTAGTCATTATACATACATAACCAACAATGGGAAGAATTATCAATGGACTTCATTATAAGGTTACCAAAAATTGAAGGTAAGGATGTCATTTTTGTCGTCATTGATAGACTCAAAAAAATGTACATTTTTTGTGAAATTCAAAGTACATATACAACATGGCAAGTGGCAAAAGTGTTCATGAAGGAAATTCATACACTGAAGAGAGATATTCAAAATTTTGTAATAGAATGTCAAATTTGTTAAAGAAATAAAGAAAACACAATAAAAGATATTGGGTTACTTTAGTCATTACATATACCTAATCAAAGATTGGAAGAGATATCATTGGACTTTATTACAGGATTACCAAAAACTAAAGGTAAAGATGTCATATTTGTAGCCATTGATAGATTCACAAAATATGCACATTTTTGTGAAATTCGAAGTAAATATATAGTAAGCCAAGTGACAAAAATGTTCATGATAGAAACTCATAGCATTCATGGTTTTTAAAGTAATAATAAGTGACAGATCCAAAATTCACTGGAAATTTTTAGAAAGAATTATGGAAGGTTAATGGAACAACACTAGCTATGAGTTCAACATATCATCGATAAATAGTTAGTCAAATAAAAATAGTTAACAAAAGTTTAGAAGGTTATTGTATTCTTGATATGAGAAATCTCAATGGATGAAGTGGATTCCCCTTGCAAAATGGTGCTATAATACCACCTATCACGCATCTACTAAAATGTGCCCATTTGAGGCCTTTTATGGATATTGTAAAATTCCCCCCGGCAAACCTTATAATTCCCCACCAAATTTCCAAGTTACGTTTGAGTTTTCAGTGAGCAATTTCGTCAAACAATTTAGGGACACATGGTTGTAGGTATACATTTGATGTTTTAATTTCAAACAGTGATGCACAGTGACAAAGACTTATAAGAATACTCTAAACCAACAACCATATAATCATATAAGACACATGAATGTAACAGTCCATTGAATATGTTTTTACACAGTTATATGACAAGAGAAAGTGGTCATTTCATTAGCTAGAAATAGAGATTTACAAAGGGAAATAAGTAGAACTTAGGCAATACTTAGCAACATAAATGTTAAATGACTAACCTCTTTAGCAACACCTAGGAGATAATATTTGCTACAGCCACACCCTTACTTCTTTTGTGAGCAAATTGAGTCTCAAGAAGAGCGATACGAGTCAATTCAATGATAGAACCAAGCATAAACAACCTTTCTAGTAACTGGATGTAACAATACAGAATGACTTAAAGGTATAGAGGAACTTGTTGTGAATGCATGCAAAGTGACCACAAGATAACGATGCAAATTTTTAGTGTATATGGAAGCTCTAAAGTGAGGTAATGACTCAAAAAACAACCAAGAAGGGTAGCTCAAACCCAACTTCTTTAACAGTTCAACAAACTAGCAAAGTATGTGCCATGGCCTTCAAGAATCTGAGCAAAACTTAGACTATTGAAGACTGATATAACAGTGACTAATTGCAATCCCCTTCTCAGTGGATGTTCAACCAACAAACAGGGAGGAAGTCTACCCATTTGAATGATAATATTCAGCCAACAACATTGCCCACACATAACATCGGAAACTAGATAAATTCGACCCCTTTTGCAACATAAATCGGCCTCATAAGACGCAGTGAACTCAACAACGGTATATTCAACTTCTGGCTAGGAAATCGTGGTCCACAAACACAAAAAACTCTACCTACATGAGGTAGCCAACTCGGCCAGTTAGAAGAAGAGGAACCCAACCCAAATAGAGATGCAACTCTGCCCTCTTGGGTGGCCGATTCGAATCATTATTATTTGCTAAACCTAGACCCCAAACTAAGCTTGGAAACTTGGAATCTTCATGGGTATTCTTAGTCTACAAAGATTTCATAGAAATTTCAATATTAAAAAATAAAATCAATTGATAACATTGTTACCTCCATTATCTTCTATAAATCCTCTTCTTCACTGAAGCACAATGGCGAAATGTGAGTGATCTCGCTCCCCAAACTAACTAAGGTGTATGGTTTCAACACTAAAACTAGTATCCAAAAGTAAGGTTTACAAAACCCTAAACTCTTCTCTAAGAGCTCTCCAAAAATCATTTTTCTTAAATGGCAAAAATGTTAGAATGAAGAGAGATCCCCTCAATTCCCTTTTTTATAACTCACTTGACTCTTTTTTGTCAATCTCTTTACCTTTTTCCTCCAATTAAATATTGAAAATGCTTTTCCTTTCTTTATTTAATAAAGTGACTTTGATTAACTAATTAAAGTCACTTTTAACCACAAAAAATGCTTAATTTGCCTCCACAGTCACACCGGCCACTCAAAGACCTTGTTTATCATTTTGCCGTGTAGATATTTTCTCTCTAATTCCAACAATCTATTACACTTTGTTTCTCCAAGTAATCAATCTGAAACAAAACTTTAAGCATAATTAATTAAAATATGTTATAACTCCACTTTACAGAAATCGTCAAAATGTAGCAGAACCAAGATCGAACTGTGCAAAGCTAATCCTAATGATGAAAAATGGCAAGTGATCTCAATCAGGCCCTATAAAACTCTCCTCAAAACCCTTTAGGCCCACTAATAAGGTAATCCAACACATGTGACCTCGCTGACATAAGCTCTAGAAACTCATAATCTCATCACAAGGTAGTGCAAATAATGGGGACAAAACAGATATTTGGCTCCTAGTATACCATACTTTTTGTAAGCTAAGTCCAAAGTGCGTGCAATAAAGTCACATGCAAAATATTAAAGAAACTTTAACAATTATCAAGGAAACTCTTCAAATGATGCAAAACATAATGAAACAATTGTCGAAAAATGTGTAACTAGGTTCAGTCTTCGTAAGTATGAAATGTATTCTTGTAATTATAAAATGAAAAAAAAAAAAAATATTATTATTATTGGAGCATGGGTTTCATGCTCAAGTTGTTTTATTTTATAGGCCAAGCACCCATTGAGTGCTTCTAAAGTTTTTCATAGGTATAAGATTCATTGTCATATATTGAAGACCTTATGGGCACATCGTAAATTGTAAAGAAAAAATTATTTTGTTTTTCAAGTGTCAAAATACCTCCAAGATCAAGTCGGCCTACATGAAGAGCAGCGTCCACCCTTGAAGAAGCCTATATATAAGAGGAACTCGCCCTCCATTTGGATCACTCACTTTCTCATCTCTTATACAAAGAAGTAGAAGGAAAATTCGAAGAAGGAAGTGCGAAGAAGAGGAAGTTGAAGAAGTCAAAGTGTTTACGGACCTTATTTATTCATTTGGGAAGATCAAAGTTAGGGTTTTTGCGCTAGATCTTCTGGGATTCGATTTTGGAAGCAGAAGAGAAGGGAAGGCAATCGAAGATTTCTTAGGGCATCTTACTAGCCCTAAGACTCAATTCAAGGCAACCAAAGTCAAGTGGAAGTCTATTAGAGGGAGATTGAAGTCTCCTAGAGAAGCAACAGCATTTGCAGAGCTGGGGAGAAAAATTTCGGATCTACTGGGAGGTCGAAGGTATTGCAGCAGGAGGGCGTGGTAGACTTGATCTTGGAGGGTATTTGTCTGAGTCTAGGTCATGGTAATTGTCAATCGAAAGATCTGAAAGATAAGAAGAGATTTATAGGTTTTCCCATCAAGAAGAGGGGTTTTGGCCCTCATTTGCAACCTATATACTGTGTCATTGTGCTTATTGTTTTGGTAGTTGTTTGATGTATTGCACACTGGAATAATAATGCACAAAGCTAATAAGTAAAAGGTAACACAAATAGTTATCAAGTTAAGAGAATTAACATATTCATTACCCTATTGAATTCTCAACATGGTTTCAGAGCTTTGGTTCTCTAAGGGCATCATGAAGATCTCCTCTACAATGAAGAAGTTCATCAAGAAAATTGCAAGCCATCTCAAGAAAGGTATCAAGGAAGCATGGAGTTTCTTATTATCTTCAAAGAATGCATCAATCAATGAAAGGGATGAAGGTCTCTTTGCAACGCTCTCTAGTACATTCCAAGACGAAGACATCTGATTAATTGATAGTGGTGCATCAAGGCATATGACTGGTCACTCCAACCAATTGAAGACCTTATGAAAAGGAAAATTTGCTTACTCTATGGAACTTGGAGACAACAAAAGCTATCCGGTGAAGGGCATTGAATCAACCTCCACTCAAGGATGAAAGCAACATCCACCTCAACAACATTCTATTTGTTCCACGTTTGCACAAAAATTTACTTTCTATTTCAAGTTTAGAAGATAAAGGAGATAGAGTAGCCTTCATTGATGGAAAAGTAGTTGTTTGGGGAAAAGACTCAAGCATAGATCAAGCAAAATTTATTGGTATTCGAGAAGGAAGGCTTCACAAATTAATCTCTCGTAAACCAAGCCCTAGTTCACACTGAGATTAGTCCATGTGAACTTTGGCATCGAAGGTTTGTTCATCTACATTTCAAAATACTTCAAACTTTAAATTCCATTGTAGATGGAATGTCGAATTTGAAGGAGGATCATGAAGGTGTCTGTAAGGGATGTGCATTGGGAAAATATACCAAAATACCATTTGGAAGCAGTGCTTCACGGTCGAAATAAATCTTGGATCTCATTCACTCTGATGTGTGTGGCCCTATGACTCCAAAATCACTTGGAGGCCATCTATACTATGTCACATTCATAGATGATCATTCAAGAAAGACCTGGGTTTACTTAGTGAAAACCAAGGATGAAGTGTTTACAAATTTCAAGAATTCAAAACTGAAGTGGAGATCCTTACAAAAAGAAGAATCAAGATACTAAGATTAGATAATGGAGGAGAATATACATCCAAAGATATTATAGCATTTTGTAAGAGTTTGGGATTAAGACGAAGTTGATAGTCCCATACAATCCCAAACAAAATGAAGTCGCAAGAAAAAAGAAAAGATCTATTGAAGAAAGTGTAAAAGCAATGTTACACGATCAAGATCTAACTAAGTTTATGTGGGGAGAAGCAACAAAGACAACAGTCTACATTCAAAATCGATGTCTTGACAGATCTCTAGATAACAAGACTCTAGAAGAAGTGTTCACTGGGAAGAAGCCATATGTAGATCTGAATCTTTGTGTGTCTTGTGTATATTCATATACCAAAGGACAAAAGAAAGAAGCTGGATCCTTACAATATGAAGGGAATATTTGTTGGGTATAGTAACTCATCAAAAGCCTATAGAATCTATATGAAAGATGGACATCACATTGAAGTTAGTCGTGACGTCATATTTGATGAGAGTATAGCATTCAAGAAGTCAAAAGAACTTTCTATAGATTTTGATAATGAAGAACTTCCAATATTTGAGGAGGAAGTTGATAAGGAAGGAGAAGAATCACATAATGAAGAAGAAGGGCCAAGTGAACCTGTTCAACACATGGTCATTTAAACAAGGAAAAGACTACTTGATGCAGAAGGTCATGGGGCAGCGCAAGGATCATTTAGAGAAAGTAAGAGACCCAAGAAATATTATGGGTATGTTGCATACATGACAAAATTAATAGAAGCATAACCATCCACCTTTGAAGAGGTTGTAGAACATCGAGAATGGAAGGATGCCATGAATGAAGAATATCAATCTATAATGAAGAATGGAGTCTGGGAGATCGTACCTAAGCCCGAAGACAAATCTGTGGTTACTTCCAAGTGGATCTATAAGATCAAGCATGCAGTTGATGGAAGTATAGATAAGTATAAAGCAAGATTTGTGGCTATAGAGTTCTCTCGACTTGAAGGCATCGACTATGAAGAAACATTTGCTCCAACAGCAAAATATACAACGATTCGATCATTAGTCTCTCTGGCAACATCGATGGGATGGAACATCCACCAAATGGATCTCAAGACTGTGTTTCTGAATGGCACTATAGATGAAGAAGTCTATATAGAACAACCCTTGGGATTTGAAGTCAAATATATGAAGGCATATGTTTGCATATTGAAGAAAGCATTATTTAGCCTCAAGCAAGCACCAAGGGCATGGAATGCTAGAATGAATGCATACCTACAGAGAATAGGCTTCACAAAAAGTTATGCTGACTCGAACCTTTATATTAAGGTTGTGAACATTGAACCTGTAATTATTCTTTTGTATATAGATGATCTTCTCTTACATGTGTAGAAAGTCGAATTGAAGAATGTAAGAAACAATTGGTAGCAGAATTTGACATTAAGGATCTTGGGTTGATGCATTACTATTTGGGACTATAAGTTTCGCAAAGATCGAATGAAATCTATTTGGGTCAAAGAAAGTATGTGATCGAGATTCTAAAGAAGTTCGACATGATGGATTGTAAGCCTATGACCACTCCAATGACGACAAACTTGAAGAGACTAAGGAGCCCTGAATCAAGCCCTGTGGATCCTTCCAGGTATAGAGAACTTGTTGGCTCATTGATGTACTTGGTGAATACTCGGCCAGACATATGTTTTGCAGTAAATGTACTTAGTCAATTCCAAGTGGAGCCAAAGCATGATCATTGGATAGCAGCAAAGCATATTTTGAGATATCTGCGAGGAACCATCAACTACTGTCTGAAATATGATAGAAGGAATGATGTACAACTAATTGGATATACAGATTCCGTTTGGGCAGGCAGTGAACAGGATGGAAGAAGCACTACGGTAGGACATTTCAGTTTAGGATCCTCCATGGTCTCATGGATGAGCAGAAAGCAAGACATCGTTGCTTTGAGTAGTGCTAAGGTTCAATATCTTGTAGCATGTGAAGTAAGCATAGAAGCAATATGGTTAAGGACATTGCTATCCGACTTGTTTAAAGGAACGATGAACCCTACAGTGATACTTTGTGATAACACTAGTTGTATTCATTTGTCTAAGAATCTAGTGTTTCATGGAAAGACAAAGCACATCAACAACAAGTATCACTATATTCAACAGCTAGCACAAAATGGTGTGTTGTGGCTACGATATATCTCCATTGATGAACAGGTAGCTAACATATTGACAAAATCTCTTCCAAACAAGTTGTTTGTATACTTGAGGGACAAGCTTGGTTTGGTAGATTTGTCCTCCCTAATTGAGAGGGAGAGATAGACATTAAATTCTTGTCTTCACTTGGGAAGAAAGAATGGAGGATTGGGTAACCATTTGGCATTCGATAGTCTTTGAGAATGTGGTAGGGCATTCAAGACAAGAGTAGTCATGGACCGATATTCTTTGAGGATTAGCTACCCAAGATAAGAATAGTCCAATGGGATGTCATACTCTGTGAATACCCAGGTGGAGTATGTACCTTGGGAGACAATGATCATGGTGTTTATACATCATTGGTCTTGCTAGCATTGTGCTCAGATCTTGTAAAGAGATAGAATTGTTAGTCAAAGCCTTGCTATTGACAATGTTGGTTAAGAGGGAGTGTTGAATAATATGTAACTAGGTTCGGTCTTCATAAGTATGAAATGTATTCTTGTAAATATAAAATGAAAAATAAATTATTATTATTATTGGAGGATAGGTTTCATGCTCAAGTTCTTTTATTTCATAGGTCAAACACCCATTGAGTGCTTATAGGGTTTGTCCTAAATATAAGAGTCATTGTCATATATTGAAGACCTTATGAGCACATTGTAAATTGTAAAGAAAAAATTATTTTGTTTTTAAAGTGTCAAAATACCTCCAAGATCAAGTCGGCCTAATGAGCTATCAAGTCGACCTACATGAAGAGCAATGTCCACCCTTGAAGAAGCCTATATATAAGAGGAATTCATCCTCCATTTGGATCACCCACTTTCTCATCTCTTATGCGAAGAAGTAGAAGGAGAAGTCGAAGAAGGAAGTGCGAAGAAGAGGAAGTCGAAGTGTTTCTAGGCCTTATCTATTCTTCTAGGAAGATCGAAGTAAGGGTTTATGCGCTGGATCTTCTGGGGTTCGATTTTGGAAGCAGAAGAGAATGGAAGGCAAGCGAAGGTCTCTTAGGGCATCTTACTAGCCCTAGGACTCAAGTCAAGGCAAGTGAAGTCAAGAGGAAGGCTATTAGAGGGAGATCGAAATCTCCTAGAGAAGCAGCAACAGTTGCAGAAATCGTTGGGGAGCATAATTTTAGATCTACTGGTGTTAAATTTAGGTATGTTCTATGTTGGAGCAATTTATTTAATTTCTTTTCCATATTAACAATCACATTAGCATAATGTAAACTGCAGATAGAACATAAATATAAATCGCAGAAGACAAGCCATGACAAGAGGACACAAGATGTGGCGCAAGTCAGGGACAAACCCCACAATGTGTGGGGAAACCCTTGATCAATTCTTCTTTTATGTTCTTCAAAGTTCGGCAGAGAAAGAGAGAGAGAGATAGTACATTTACAACATAGGTCAACACTTTGACTTATCTAGATCTAGCATAGATCATTTCGTATAACGATGAGATCAGTTGAAGACATTCTGCTTCAACTAATTCTCCAAGGTGAATTCTTCACCTATCATCGCAGTGTTGCATCTCATCGATTTACCGCACCTTACCGTGTAGCACCATGCTGCCCCATCACAGTGCTGGACCTAGATGACTGAGTTGCTCTCATCTATGTTGCTTATCATGCTACATCTTCCATGGTTTCGCCCATGCTTATGATTACATTCATCATGATGTTGTCCATGCTCCATGTATCATTGTGTTGCCCATGCACATGATCTCATACATCATGTTGCGCATATATCTCATGATGTTGTCCATATTCATTATGGTGCCCATATATCTCATGATGTTGTCCATATTCTACATAAAGTGTCTTTTATGTCATGCCATGCCATGACATTGACTATGCTGACACAATTCCACTGAAGATGGTTACAGTCATACCATTGACTGATGTATCATCATTGCTGCCCCTCAAAGATGACAGCGTATATATCTGGCACCCTTATATTTGACTGCAGCTCCCACTGTGGCTTACCCTATAGCTTCACTGTGGCCTCATGTCCTTATGACTGTGGCTTCCTTTACTGCGCAAACATATTTCCTGAGTGTCCCTGATGCTAGCGTATTTGAGTATCTACAATTGCATTGAATATTTAGCGTGTTTGACAGCGTGTATATATTATACTTCTCATATGTGTTGCGGCTTCATTGACTGTGTATACCATACTATGCGTGGATATTGATTTCATTACAGCGTATGGACTGCGTAGATCAAGTTATGCATAGATATTATCGTGTATGGACTGCGTGGTTCAAGTTACCATACTATGCATAGATATTACAGCATATGGACTATGTGGATCAGGTTACCATACTATGCGTAGACATTACAACGTATGGACTGCGTGGATTAGGTTACCATACTATGCGTAGACATTATAGCGTATGGATTGTGTTATGAATTCCATTCCTTACTACGGCTAGGGTTTGACAACATTAGGATTACAGCAGCGTTTTGGCCTCCATCTTTGAGCATATATGAGCTTCTTCATGACTGTGTGTAATAGGTTTCATAATTTTAGGATGGCCCCCTGTCTCCTTTGCGTGAACAAGATTGTGTTGTAGATGCGTTCAGGAAGCCTTCTTGACTTGCGTAGATGAGGGTTGTTGATTGACCTGTGGTTAGGGCACTGGGATTCCAATCAAACTATGGCTATACCTTCTGTGGCTAGATCAACCCCTAGGACAGCGTAATCTCCTCTAGATCTCTTTGTCCACAAAACCCAAACAAGTGGAGAGAGATCACTAGAGATGTGTGTTGCAAATGACATCAAATCTTCTTCAATTTATGCCAAAAACGTATAGGTTGAATAGACATGACGTTTGGGCTTCTAGAGCCTACATAAGAGCTGGTCAGCTTGATAACAAATATATAATCAAAATAAATTCATATCTCCATAAATAATTATCAGAATCGGATGATTTTAGGATCAATCCTACACCTCTCAACGAGAGGGATCCAATAAAAATATCAAGTGCCATAAATAAGCTGACCCACATGGAGTTTGGCCCTAGTTGCCGATTTTAACAACTGGGAGGTCAAAGGTATTACAGTAGGAGGGCGTGGTAGACTTGATCTTGGAGGGTATTTTTCTGAGTCTAGGTCATGGTATTCGTCAATTGAAAGATCTCAAAGATAAGAAGAGATTTACAGGTTTTCCCCTCAAGAAAAGGGGTTTTGGCCCTAGCTTGTAGCGTATATATCGTGTCACTATTCTTGTTGTTTTGGTAGTTGTTTGATGTATTGCACATTGGAATAATAACGAACAAAGCTAATAAGTAAAAGGTAACACAAATAGTTATCAAGTTAAGAGAAAAGTTAAGAGAATTAACATATTCATTTCCCTATTGAATTCTCAACAACAACAAACAAACAACATCGAAGTGAAAGACAATTTGAGAAGGGTGATTGGGTATTTTTGAAACCATGATCTTATAAACAATCTACACTGAAGCAAAACAAGAATCAGAAATTGGCTCCAAAATTTTATGGACCCTACAAAATTATTGTGAAATTGAACAAGTGGCATGTGAGTTAAATTTGTCACCTTCTTACATTCATAAGGTTTATGTATCTTTCCTAAAAAAGGTTTTGGGACAAGTGTACTAGTGCAAACATATTTTCCAAAATTAGATGAAGAAAGGAAATTCATTCTTACTTTTCTATCTATTTGAAATCAAACCATTATAGAGTGCCTAATCAAGTGGAAGAACAAACCTCTAGAATAAGTGATGGAGTACCTAATCAAGTGGAAGAACATGGCTCTAGAACTTGTGTAGAAAAATGAATAGTTCCTAAAGAAACACCCTAATTACAAGCTTTGAGGACAAAACTTTTTTAAGGGGCCTATGTTAACAAACTAATAAGCATTAATTACTAATTTATTAATTATGTTTAAGTCAGCCTAGTGGTAGATTGCATCATGTCATTTTATCTTATATTTATAATAAAGGAAATTCATTTGTATTGGCATCATATCATGTCTTATGCGTTGAATTCATTGTAAAAAGAGGTTCCCCCTTGAAGTGGATGGAGCCTATGAAGAGGAACCATTTATTGAATTCAATGCAAATATCTGAAAGGAAAAGCTCTCTCATCTTATACAAAGGAGGCCTTTCACAACTTCAAATAATTACAAAAGCAAGAATATATTTATACACGCACGTACAAGACAAAAGGCCTAGATAATCCAAATCATTTAACAAACAAAAAATGATTGAAGGATCTAACCTCTTAACAATTTCAAGGATCTAGCCCTCTAATAACTAGAGAAATCTAAACAAAAAGGACCATCTCCATTTCAATCATTTATGTTGGTTCATAATGCAAATTTGCAATCTTGCACTTTCAAAAAAGAAGATTGCTAGACTGATAGAATTACTCATCTCAATGAGGCAAGCTCTTGGTACAACATTGCTAGCTACTAACATTTCTTGTGCTTCCTCGTCCACTAGCCAACGGTCCCCAAGGAGGTGCCACTCAAAACCAGTTATTTTATTCAAAGGATATGGAACCCATCACTTTTTACATTACTTGAGTGACAAGCAATCAATTTCCCTAGCAAGTCATTTTCTCTAATCCAAGATTCCAAGAATAAATTAATTGAATATTTAGAAGCTGCAACCATAATTTATTGCAGAGGATATTTGTGAGTTCAAACAGAGCATGAGCAAGTACAAGTTGAATGTAGTGTGTTGTAGGAATTTATGCACTATGCTTTTCATTACAATTTCAGCCTATAAAGCTCAAAGAAGAAAACCAGAGCACTCAATTCGAGCTCGATACACATACTCCCTGAATAACTAGTACACAAACCCAAAAGTTGAGGTCCCTGTTGATGTAGCTATTGTCCAATATCAAACATTTTCCAGAGTTATTATTAAAACCTACAATAATTTTGATCTTTGCTCTAGTCAATTAAAAAGGACACTGCCATTTACTACTGAAAGCACCTTGAATCTTTTATGAATTGATCTACTGTTGAAGCAAACCATAGAGGATTTCTACCAAAAGAACAAATATTGTTGTCACACTATCACCAGAAGCAAGAAACATTCAAGGGGGAAATGGAATTCGTCAAGTGTTGCAATAAGTAATGTTTTAGGGTTTTTACTGCATATTCAAATATAAATATAAATTTAATTACCGATACCCATCACACCAAAAAAGTTTAAAACAATGCAAATATCAATATTGTTCAATCCATAAATGATAAATGGGTTCATAAATATACTAATATTCAGAATCCACATCAATCATTGGCTCTTCTGGAGTGAAGCCAAAGGCACTGCTTTGACCAGTGTTATAACTGCAGCCTTCTAACATCTGAACATATATTTTGCATTCCACCGCAACACCTCTAAAGGTAGCTCATTATCATCATCATTCTGAAAACCAACATAATCCCACATCCTACTCGGTGCAAAAAGGTAATCTATTTTTTGTCAAAATATAAGGCAAAGTCCTCATAGAATGGATGAAAGAGTACACACATACCAATGAGCTAGTAAAAAACATGGCTAAAGAGAATGGTGTCCTTTAAAATTTAATAACAGAAACTTGAAGTAGTGCTTTCTCTATTAGTCGTCTTTTGCAAACCAAAGGCCTCTAACAAACAACCATTATAAATGCTAACCATTTCTCAAGAAATGTTTTTACCATCCAAATTAGACATAGATCCCAGAAACAAGTTCCTGGTATGGTTTTGGTTTCGAGACAGATTTCTGTAAAAAATGACACCCTTGGGTGCAATTTTCAATATCATAGTTGTCAAATATGACCTCAATTTAGCCACTGTATCAATCCCACTCAATATCAGTCCACGGAGATTAAATAACATAGAGGATCTTTGAGTTGTAAAGGCATTAGTGCTTCAAATCCAAGTCTAATTCTGATAGAGTCTAATGCTAATCTGTAGAACACATTTATTGCATCACTGGCATCGTTGCATAATTTGATGTTTCCAGTGATTCAACCAGATTCTTCTATCTTGATGTTTGATAAATGAGGTAAAATATCCTCTATTAGTTGATATGATCTCAATAATTGCCCATAGGATTTCATTAATGGTAATATGTAGAACACATTTATTGCAGCACTGCAATTGTCTCATAATTTTGATATTTCCAGTGGTTCGACAAGATTTTTCTATCGAGGTTAGATAAATGAGGTAAAATATCCTCTATTATTTGATATGTAAATTCATTTTGATGAATCAACAAAATAAATGCTTAAATTTCAAAAGATCAGCAATGGTCAATTATTCAATCCTCGAGAATATCTCAAGCAAGGTCCTTTTCCTTTATTAGAAGGGTCAAGTCCTGCAACGTCTCGCCTTCTTTTTTGGGATTGCAACTTCTACATACTGGTGAGATCTAAAAAATATCAGGAGTTACGAGCTCAAGCAGGGTCTTAGCCTTGCTTTAGAAGGGTTGGCCTTGCTAGGTCTTACCTAAGCTCTTACCTTACCTTTGGCAACTGCGACGTCTACATACTGGTGAGATCAAAAACTTGAGTTCTAAGTTACAAGGGCAAATCACTTATGTTTCTATTACAGAGCTATATCATGATACAAAAGGTTAAAGTCCAGTGCAATTCTATTAAAACTTGAGTGCTAGAATAACTATTCTGTAATTAAAACATAACAAGAGATTTGCACTTGTGACTCAGTCAAGTGCCAAGTATCAAGTGTCAAGGCACACAAGTGTAGGCACAACCAGTACCAAACAATTACGAATGCCAACATTGAATAAGGCAAGTGAAGCTTAATTCTGGGGGCAGGTTAATGTCATATGAATTTACAGAAAGAAACATTAAGAAAATAAAATAAAACAGGACAGACAAGATTTACAATGGACAGAAAACAGCCAAATAACAGGGTTACCAAACCACAATGTTCACATGAGAACAAATGAAACCCAACAGCATGACAACATTATTGGCAACTTGTCCTTTTCTTTACTAAATAAAATACAATGCCACTGTAGCAAACTTAACTTATATGTATTAAGGCCCAGGAACCAAGCATGATGATGTGATTTACATATAATAAAGGACACTCTAACAGCCAGTGAAATTGAAGTCACTATTTCAAAGAGCTACAAACAAAACGTAAAATATAAAAAAAGATCAGCTATAGTTCACAATCGCTGGAAATTTGTAAACGACAACTTGATGCATTTGTCACTCTCTACTTTGGCATTTATCATGCTGGGTACAAAATATATTATTAGTAGAGAATGAGTCGACCACATAGATACCAGGGTGTAACCACTGACGTACTCATGAACATGGCAGATGGCCTGGCTCAACTGTTGTCCACAGGAACTGAAATAGCATACAATTGAAACCTGGAAAACTTTCCATCTGAAAAACGAGCCAATTGGTTATCTCATCGAAACAGATAATTCTCTAAGAAAGAAACACACAAGATTCACCGCTTAATGGGGTCAAGGAAGACATTGACACATCCTTGTTCTATCTAGGTAAACATGTGAATTTTTTCCTGTGATATGTGACATACATCTCCTCGGCTTTAAATTTTCATTGGAATGTTCTGTATTTACTATTTACATTGCCAGTGATTTATCTGGCTAAAACATTATCATAGATATAAGTTTCCCTTTCTTTGAGAATTACAAAGTACTAGAACTCAAACTAGTAAGTGACTAGCATATATGGTGATCAATAAATGCAAGATTCACACTGGTGAAAGATACGAATGAATGCAATGTTCATCAGCCATAGAAGTGCTTGATGAAATCATATTACACCAATATTCAAAATAATGAGAAGATTACAGATCACCATAAACCGAGGTCTGAAAACCATCATCAGCTGAACACTTAAAATTTCTCAGAACATCCTGCAAAGAAGAATTGTATAGATCATTACAACACTAATAGAATTGTCGCAGTGATTGAAAATGAATTGAACGCTAAATTTTTAACAGATAGATATGCTGTAAACTCTAATGCTTACGTGTAGGTAAGATTGGCCTTAAAACAGTTCGAATGTTTTTCTCCTTCACAAAGGCCTTAACCTGCTCATTGCCCGTTGCCATAAAAACCATCAAGATTCTTTCAGTCAGCTTTCCAGCCTGCAATGTTTTCTGTGAAACACATATTAGATTGTTAGATTGTTAATATGATAACGATCACAACAAACCAAAACTTAACAAAATCCCAAGAAGAATGTCAATATTGTGTCTAATCCAGATACAGAACTTCTCCTAGTTCAAGCTTCATGGATTTCCAAGGCCACGCCAACTTACACCCATTTGGTTAAATCATAAATAGACTTTGCTCAGTAATGCCCACAAATTGTCAATAGTAATAAGTCAGGTAACAAACTCAGCCACTAATCCATCAAACAAATTTAAAGGTTAAGCTCATTTTTCACTATGCCTAAATTTTAATGCAATTTCTCTGCAAAATGCAGATGAGAATAGAAACTCGTCAGAGGCATCCTAAACACAGAATGAAGCATAGAGGATTGGCATTGCATTGCATAAAAACAAAATACCAAGAAAGGGTTCAAAAACCTTTAAACAAAAAAGCATACGAACTTTTAAAGTGATTTCTCAAAAGTAAACAAGGGTACGAGGAAGTGCTTCTATAAGGGGGCTTTTGTTACAAGTGTATTTTAATGAAATTTATAATTCAGTAATATCTAAGTAAATGTGAAAATGGTTAGAATGCAACAAGGGGTGATGAATAGAAATTTGAATAAAGAGAAAAAGAGAGGGTGAACAGAATTGTAGGGAAAAATTGCAGGATTTCTTCCAGAACATTGTAGAGATTAAGTAACTTGTGTAGCTGAATATAGCAATTAGTTGAGTTTCATGTATGAGATAAATCCCCTTGGCGGAGGTCTTGCTGCTTGCCTAAGAAGTTTAGTAGTGGAAACACTACCACTGAAATATATCTCGTTGCTGAATTCTTTTGAAGTCCCTTGAGCTCAGGGATCCCAAAGGAAAACAATTACCCTGGGTATGGTTGGGTGGAAGGAAATGTAATGAGCTAGGCACTGCAAGATAGCAGGTGAATTCAGCAGCTAAACCTCAGGTATAATTCTTGGTAATTTGTTATATGAAAATGATTTATTTATTTAGTTTGAATTTGATTTTTGGTGGATAACAGAACTCTTGCAATCTAAGAGAAATTGTTTGATATTCGTGCTATAACTGCCTTCCTTGAAGAGCGAAATTATAAAGGGTGCCTGAGTACTTTCGAGCTAAGAATATCTGAATGGTGTTATTAATGTTGTTGCTAAGAGAAAAGACCTTTTTCGGAAAAGAATTCAGGAGGAAATGACGGGCAAAAACTAGATTTTTCAAGCTTTTGACTTTCATTTATGTTCTCAATTTGCTTGTTCAGATGGTATTTCTGGTGAATTCCACTGCTACAGAATTAATAGCTAGCACCTGTACATTTATTTACGATTGATTACAAGACTGGAAAAATGTTTCTTATTGGGCACAATTCTATCCTGTATGTTTTGTATGTGAAATCCATTTAATGGAACTAGTGGTGAACAGTCCAAACTACACTAAGTACCATGGCCTTGTGCATTGGTAAGTACTAAGTCATCTTAGCTGTAGCAATCATCTATCTCTGTAAAATGATTTAGTATTTTGTATTCATGAAGCATAGTATTTAATGCCTGTATGATAATTCAATCTGTGTGAGTGGATAAAAGAAAATATCAGCAAGCGCATATTCATGCTATTAAAATGCTAACAAGGGCAGCCATACTCTCCTGCCTTTTTCTTCTTGTACTTAATAGCTGGAGGTTGCTTCCTTGAGGTAAAACAAAATTGTTCGAGTGTTCTTGTTGATGGTAACTTCCCAGCCATCTAAATTGCAATAGAATTGCAGAGGGCGCATTCTCATATCCACAAACTCTCCATAACTGTTTGGGGTCTCTGACTATGAAGGACATGCTCTAATAAATCTGTTAGCATGCTTTCAAACACTCAGCAATGAGCAGAGATCTCACCCCAAGTTGACCTGTCATTTGATTGAGAGGCAACGCATTCAAATGGTGGTTAAACATAAATCTCTTGTATTTACATTTGCTGGTGCCGAGTGCTTGTAGAAAGATCTCAACCAAATTTCTTTGCCTTTACTATGATTTCTGTTCGGTATTGTTGCCTCAGAATCTAGAAGATCTTATAAAAGGGTAACCTACAATGCAAAAACTATACCAAGGGACAACAATGAGATATGGCCTACTGTCACCACAGCCACTACCTTCTGCTCTTTTTAACCACTGTGAGGCTTCCCTTTAGATAGGTCACCTATGGATAACTCTTCCTATGACCGAGGCTTAGCGAGTGAGATAAGGAAATTTGCATCCTCCAATAAGGCCAATTTAGGGAACAAGTGATCTAGTGCTTGAGAAATAGCAAAGCAAAATGGACTAACCTAGATTCAAGAGACCAAGAAAAGGTTTCCAAACAATGAATATTAGCAACCAAAGGAACAAGAAACCTTCAACAAGCCCCCAAGTTGAAGCCTAGGGAAAACTAGGGTTTTCCTGGGGCAAAATCTACCTAGGGCAAAAGAATTCAGCCTTAGAATGGAAGGATTGGCCACTAGAAGGAAGTAATTTTGAGAAAATCAACAATCTTTCCAATGTTGAATCCTTCCACAAACCAAAACTTCCACACTACGTCAATTTGTGCCCTAGCCCTAGCTACCAGCTTGACCTTAAAGGGAGTGAAATCATAATAGGAGAGAGAAAATTAGATTTATGGTGAAATTTGTGTGTGATCAACAAAGTGACTATGAAATTTTAAGGCTGTTACAATTACTTGTTATTAATCTCCCATCTGATTAGATCACTTGTCTTTTGCAATTAACTTGCGACAGATATTGAATAAAACACAACAGCAACTTCACTGAAAAACAAGTAACCACAGGCACTGAGATAATTATGCACACGCAGAAATAATGAACACCAAATTTTCAGACAAATGTCCTTGGAAAAGCCCCAAAGGGAAAACCAATTCTGCATATGAGGGTTTTATTATTAATTCTTCAACAAAAATATTACAACTGGTTTCTGTAAAATAGCAAACCTTCGGCAAAGTATTTTCTTCACTTTTGCAAATCTATCTAACCTCATGGAAGCAACTCGGCCCCTCAGATCAAATTTGGCCTTCCTCTGGCTATTCAATCTGGCTCACACTTGCAGCCTGGCAAATAAATTCGATCCTCCTGGCAACTCACACTACCTGCGAAATGCACTGGCTTCGACTGGAAAATTTGATCTCACTGGAAAATCGAACTTCCTTGGGCAAATCTACCCTCTTATGGGAATTTCGTCCTTCCTCCGACAACTCGGCCTCCTTGATCAATTTGCACCACAACTAGAAATTCGACCTCTCTACAGAAAATCGATCTCCCACTATCACTGGGAAACTAGAAATCACTGTGAAGATTTTCTCTCCAGAAACTTGATCTTCGATCTCTGTTGAAACCCTTCTGCTAGTGCCCCTGTACTACCTTCGCGCCCTTGCTCTCACTGCAATGTTGTAACTCTCTCACTGATCTTGTGTGTTCTCCAAATGACCCATTGATCTCCTCTTATAATCTTTGGTTGACGAATCAACAACCATGATCTAATCTCAATCAATGGCTAAAATCATCTTGACCCCATCTCATGACTTCTCCGAAAGTCTCTAGAGGAAAATCAATTTACCCCAATTAATACTAATTAATTAATCTATTTCCCTAAGTTAAACTTACGAAAAATAATTATTTGCTTAATTAAATCTAATCAAGTTATTTTCTTGTGAAACCTTTTCTGGGTATTGGAGAAAACGTGTTCCCTAGTCTGATAGAAACAATATGAGACTAGAACACATGTCCAAGGTACACAAACCAACACTCCCTCCTAGCGAGGAAGGTAATATACATACCACCCAACTTGTCTCTGAGGAAGATGAATCTCGCCTTCCCTAAAGCCTTCGTCAGTATATTTGCTACCTGCTCATCTATAGGTATATATTGTAGGTGGACAATCCTGCGTTGCACAATCCCTGATGAAGTGGTACCTAATGTCTATATGCTTGGACTTGTCGTGAAACACCAGATTCTATGACAACCTGATGCAACTCTGATTGTCGTAGTGTATCACCGTCATCTCTATCCTCTGCCCAAACAAGGCTACTAGCAACTTACGAAGCCATATGATCTCACATGTAGCCATGCTCGTTGCTATGTACTCTGCCTCTGCAAAACTCAGTGCCACAGACTTTTGTTTCCTACTATACCAAGAAACAACTCTTGATCCCATGTTGAAGCAACACCCTGAAGTGCTTTTCCGATCCACTGTGTTACCTACCTAGTCTGCATAAGTATAGCCAACCAAAATGATACCATCACCTTGAGCATTCTTGATCCCATACTCGATAGTGCCACGCAAATATCTTAGCACATGTTTTGTCATTGTCCAATACACTCTCTTTGGCTCCACCATGAACTGACTAAGAGACTCTACTTCATAAGATATGTCTGGCTTGGTGTTGACGAGATACCTGAGAGAGCCTATCAACTACTTGCAATGTGGAAAAAGTCGGGAAAAAATCGGGATTAAATCCCGATTTTTCGATTTTTTTCGCTGGCCGATTAAATCGGCCAATTTTTTGCCGATTTTTTCCCAGTCGAAAAAGTCGGGATTAAATCGGGGCTTTTTCCAAAAAATCGTGGTATTTTTTTAATGATTTTTTTTTGTTTGAAAAAATCGGGATTTTATTGAAAAATGAATATTTTTGTATTTTTTTTTTAATTTTGCCGACTTTTTGCCAACTTTTTCAAAAAACTCCCGACTTTAACGACTTTTTCAACTTTTGGACCCTTGCCGATTTAATCCCGACTTCGACTTTTTCCACACTGACTACTTGTACAAGGTGGGGTTCACATTCTTCTCCCTGGATGCACCTATCTTCCTCCAGTTAGTGATCATGGGAGTAGACATGGTTCTTCAATCCTCCATCCCAAATCTCCTCAAGATCTCTATACAGTATTTCCCTTGACCAAGGAAAATCTCACCATTTGTCTTCCACACCTCCATGCCTAGAAAATAATGCATGAGCCCCAAATTCTTCATCTCGAACTCAACTGCAAGATCCCTCTTGCACTCCTTGATGAGTCCCAGTGAATCTGTCAAGAACAAGCCATCCACATATAGGACAAGAATGAGAATATCTCCCCCAACCACCAAGTAGTATAAATTAGTATTTGCCTCACTCTTCACAAAGCCCATGCCCTGCAAGTATCTTTCAATGTGCTCATACCATGCCTTGGGAGCCTACTTGAGCCCGTACAAGGCTCTCTTCAACCTGCACACCTGGGTCTCTCTATTGTGCCACAAAGCCCTCTGGTTGTTCAATGTACACCTCCTCCTCCAATTCACCATTCAAGAACATAGTCTTGACATCCATCAGATGGATTTGTCGTGTTGAAATTTGGTACCGGAGGACAGGTGGTTCCCTTAGGCTTTGATCTTTGGCCTAGGGAAAAGTGTCCAAAAGATTTTAATTTTTCTCCTAAAGTGATTTTATAATTTTTATAAAGTTAAAATCTAATTTAAAAGTGACTTTAAGTGATAAAGTTACTAAGTCTAATTTTAAAGTGACTTTTATAAAGTCAATGAAAAATTAGAAAGGAAAAGTGACTTTGGAAATAAATGACTAAGTGGGTCTTTATTAAAGTGGGTGAATTAAAAAAATAGAAGTGAGATTTAAATGTGCATTTAATCTCAGCCATTGATCTAAATCTATTTCAGCCATTGGATTTATGGATCACCCAAAAGTCAACTGGAATCACCCAAAGTCCTTGGAGTTATATTAAGGAGAAAAAGGAGGAAAAGATCATTCATTCTTTTATGAGCAGATTGGGAGAAGGAGAGCAAGAGAGCAAGGGAGATTTCTGGACAAGAAGGAGAAAGAGGCAGCAGTTTGGCACACATACCAGGCAGCTCTTCAGCAAAATCAGAACAACAGAAAGACAAGCAGAACAGCAGCAAAAACAAGCAGAAAAAACTGATTTTTTGCTGAAAACTGAGAAGTTTCCAGGTGGTCCGTTGGGCTGAAAACGGATAAGTTTGCTTGCTGAAAAAATTATTTTGCTGTAATTTTTTTGCTGAAATTTTCTTGCTGTAAAAAGACATTTTTCAAAAATAAAGAAGAGCTCTCAAACTGGTTTTCCCCAAGAGTTGTAGGGGGTTTTTCCAGGGTCACGTTGACCAAAAATATCAGTGTTTTAATGTGTTTTTATGGCTGTTTATTACTGCTGATTTTTATTTCTGCAATTTCCAGCATTCTGTAAAATTTCCAGAATTTGTGTTTTCAGCAATTTATTTTTTTCAGCTTGTTGAATGTATGGTTATGGGAAAGGGCATTTAACTACATGGGAGAAATAAGGAGAAACTGAAACCGGGGTGGGAAAACAGAAATTTTAACATGGTATTAGAGCTTGAGTGCTGAAGGGCAGTTTGGGACAGCAAAAGAGAAAAATTACAGCTGCTGATTTTTCACTCAGAAAATTCCAGCAAGCTGATTTTTCATAAACAACAGGTTTTATTTTTACTACAGCAGTGCTATTTTTAGTTTTAGGACAGCAGGATGTCATTGGGATTGAGGGTGGAGGATAGGTTGGATGGGCATACAAATTACAGCGTTTGGAAGGAGAGAATGCAGAGTATCTTTGAGGAGGCAGAAATCTGGGATATCATGGTGCATAACACTCAGACCCATGTTGTTGTGCCTACTGATGCTACTCAGTTGGTTTCTTATAATAGAAAAAACAACAAGGGTAAGAGGTTGATTCTAGACGGAATCAAAGACCATTGCATTCCTCATGTGAGAGGAAAGAGCAATGCCCATGAGATGTGGACAGCATTGTCCAATCTCTACCAGAGTACCAATGAGAAACGGAAAATGGTTCTGAAGGAGAAACTGAAGAACATTAAGATGGGTAATGATAGTGCAG
>APFE031562968.1:102427-165413 GCA_000404065.3 Pinus taeda
TAAAGCATGCTGTAGATGGCAGCATCGAGAAATTCAAAGCGAGGTTTGTGGCTAGAGGGTTCTCCCAGGTAGAGGGAGTTGATTATGAGGAGACCTTCACTCCCGTGGCTCGATATACTTCAATTCGCTCCATTATATTGATAGCAGCAGAGATGGGTTGGAAGATCGACCAGATGGATGTGAAGATCGCATTTCTCAATGGCTTCATACAGGAGGAGGTGTACATTGAGCAGCCACAGGGCTTTGAGGTGCATGGGAAGGAGTCCCATGTGTGCAGACTGAAGAAGGCCCTTTATGGCCTGAAGCAAGCTCCCAGAGCTTGGTACTCCAGGATAGATACTTATTTGCAGGGGATGGGTTTCACAAAGAGTGAGGCAGATCCGAACCTTTACTTTATTGTGATAGGTGAGGAGCCTCTCATTCTGGTGCTGTATGTGGATGACTTGGTTATTACAGGTGCAGAGAGACTCATAGAGCACTGCAAGAGAGATCTTGCGACGGAGTTTGAGATGAAGGACATTGGCTTGAAGCATTACTTTTTGGGTTTGGAGGTGTGGCAGGAGGAGGGGCATTTCTTCCTGGGGCAGGGAAAGTATATTGTGGACATCCATAGCAGATTCCACATAGAGGATTGTAGACCCATGTCGACACCGATGATCACCAACTGGAAGAAGCTTCATGCTTCGGATTCCGAGTTGGTGGATCCCACATTGTACAGGCAGCTGATTGGTTCCTTGATGTATTTGGTCAACACTAGACCAGATATCTGTTTTGCAGTCAACACGATGAGTCAGTTTATGTGTGAGCCTAGGAAGGTTCACTGGGTGGCTGCAAAACACATTTTGCGGTACTTGCAGGGGAAAGTGGATTATGGTCTGGACTACAGGCAGGGAGATGGAGTGAGATTGGTAGGATACACTGATTCTGATTGGGCAGGTTGTGCTTCTGATAGGAAGAGCACTTCAGGGTGCTGTTTTGGTTTGGGTTCAGCAGTAGTGTCATGGTTCAGCCGGAAGCAGCAGTCAGTAGCACTGAGTTCAGCAGAAGCAGAGTATATGGCAGCCAGTCTAGCTAGTTGTGAGGCCATCTGGCTTCGCAAGATGTTGTTTGGCTTATTTGGTCAGCCGTTGAGACCTTCAGTGATTTACTGTGATAATCAGAGTTGCATTAAACTCACGGAGAATCCAGTATTTCATGACAGGTCAAAGCATATCGGGATCAGATATCATTTCATCAGAGACTATGTTCAGAAGGGAGCTGTGAAGCTTGAGTATATTTCCACTGATGAGCAGGTAGCAGACATTCTTACCAAAGCCTTACCACGGGGCAAGCATGTTTACTTCAGAGACAAGATGGGTGTGGTGAGGACACCTTCCTCGGTAAGAGGGAGTGTTGAAATTTGGTACCGGATGACAGGTGGTTCCCTTAGGCTTTGATCTTTGGCCTAGGGAAAAGTGTCCAAAAGATTTTAATTTTTCTCCTAAAGTGACTTTATAATTTTTATAAAGTTAAAATCTAATTTAAAAGTGACTTGAAGTGATAAAGTTACTAAGTCTAATTTTAAAGTGACTTTTATAAAGTCAATGAAAAATTAGAAAGGAAAAGTGACTTTGGAAATAAATGACTAAGTGGGTCTTTATTAAAGTGGGGTGAATTAAAAAATAGAAAGTGAGATTTAAATGTGCATTTAATCTCAGCCATTGATCTAAATCTATTTCAGCCATTGGATTTAGGGATTACCCAAAAGTCACTTGGATCACCCAAAAGTCATTTGGAGTTATATTAAGGGAGGAAAAGGAGGAAAAAATCACATTCGATTCAATTATTTCATGAGCAGATTGAGAGAAGAAGAGCAAGAGAGCAAGGGAGATTTCTGGACAGTGAGCTGCGGAGTATCAGCAGCGGAGTAACAACAGCGAAGTTTCAGCAGGGCAGTTTTTCAGCAAGGCTGAGATAAGTTGTAAAAGTATGCTTGCTGATTTTTGCTTAATTTTTCTTGTTATAAAAAGACATTTTTCAGAAATAAAGAAGAGCTCTCAAACTGGTTTTCCCAAAGAGTTGTAGGGGGTTTTTCCAGGGTCACATTGACCAAAAATATCAGTGTTTTAATGTGTTTTAATGGTTGTTTATTACTGCTGATTTTTGTTTCTGCAATTTCCAACATTCTGTAAAATTTCCAGAATTTGTGTTTTCAGCAAATTTATTTTTTTCAACTTGTTGAATGTATGGTTATGGGAAAGGGCATTTAACTACATGGGAGAAATAAGGAGAAACTGAAAACCGGGGTGGGAAAACAGAAATTTTTTACATGTCCCATTTGTGCTGCGAATGAGATTACAGCTCATATAGAAGTGTACTTGGCCATAAGAGCAAATGCCTTGTCGTAATTTATTCCCTCCTTTTGAGAGAATATGACATTCCCTAATCAATATTTTTCTCATTGTAAATACTTGTAATTATTTCAAATGGTTGAGAGAGGGACACAGAATCCATTGCTTGAGGAAGGAAATTGCTTGAGGGAATGGTTATTTTTAAATATCAGTCTTGGGTGGTTGAGTGGTTTTAAATGGGCTGACTAAGCCATAAATAAACTAAAAGAAGAAGGGGCAGGTCTAGGTGTCCTTTAGATCCAACAACAAGCAAGAAGAGGACAAACTGTTGAAGGTAGCATGGGTTGCGCTATCCTAGGAGGTTGATTGGCGTGCAATCATAGAGAATAATGGGCAGTTAGTCTCTTGGGAAGAGAGACGAGGATCTTCATTCACAACTCTCTCTCTCACACACACTTGCACATTGGCATAGGCAAAGAGAACTAGCTCTCTCGGGGCGCGCAGAAGCAGTGGAAGAAAGCATGCAAAGAACACGGCTGTAAGAAAAAGAAAAAAACCAAAATCCTCCAAGGGTGGAGGTGAGAGCACAAAGAAGACAGCGACCAGAATTCGTTGTTGTTAAGCGTTAGAGAGATTGAAAGCTAGCTGAAGAATCCTCACAGAGGCTTGATAGGTGAAAGCATTATAGAGAGTAGTGGCTTGCCTGAAGGCTAAAGAACCACTGGAAGTTTATGAATTGATGAACCACTGGATAAGAGAGAAACACCCAGGTTTTTAGGGAGTTGACGAACCACCAAGTGATGAAAATGCTGGTGTTTTCTCTCACTGATAAATTATCTAGTAGCTTATCAACTGATGAACCTTCCTTTGTTGTGGGCTCTCTTCTCCTGAAAGTGAGTTGAACTCTCTGCACTATGTTATACTGGCATGGATGGTCATCATGTATGAAAAGTCTAAGAGGACTAATTGCAAGCTTGCGTAGTTGGTGGGTGATAGGAGAGTGGCCTTGTGGTATCCTATTTCAATCATTTATTTGTTTAAGTTTTCCCTCTGAAAGCACTCCACCTCAAGCTCTAGAATTGGCTCGAGGTGACAACTACAAGTAATGGTGGTTGTAGCTTGTCTATGGTTGTGTGGAGAGTTGAAGTCTGACTCTCAATTGCCAGCATATTTGCCACATGAGATAAGTATTTAATTATCCTCTTGATGTTTGAATGACATGTGCACGGTAATGGATCAATGGTCTAGCTATTATTAAGGAATGTGAATTCTTGTGTGTTACTAGATATCAGATTTCCTGTATGCATGTCTAAAAAATGGTTGAATTCCTGTAAGTGTTGTGTGAGCATAAACTGTTGTGTTTCTTTCATGAAAATGACGAATATGATTTGTTGGATCGTTTGCTAATGAGTTGCTATGTGTATGTGAGTTGATTGGTTATAAGAAACGTGTTTTATGCCGTGCAAGGGAGTTGCTCAAGTTCCCTATGATTCTGAAGAAAGGCCCTTAAATGCACATTCACTAAGTACATCTTTCTGGCCAGGTTATTTTTCCAAGTTTTTTAGTAGAACTCTTGTGTACCTTTCAGTGAGTTAGTTGAATGTCGCAGCGTTTATGTAAAACCAGAAAGGAACTCGAAAAAATTCTAAGTGTAAAAGGCTTGCAAAATAGGCTTGAATTCATCTGTAAGACCCGCCAACTCAGGGGTCAGGAGGTCTTTTGAAAAGGCCAAACTCGAATGAATTCATGCCTAACCTAAGGTGTGTGGGCCAAGCAGTCGAGCAGGCCCGCTAGTCGGGATTCAAGCCATTCAGAGTCACAGTGCTTAGTCAGCCCTAGAGGTAATAGTCAGGCAAGATCTCCTAGTCGAAGTCGGGCAGACCTCCAAGTCGAGGGTCGGGCCCCTTTGGTTAAGTTTAAAGTTTTGCGGAGTTGTGGAATTAGGTCGACCTCTGGTTATTCGGACGAGTGCGTCTATCCACGTGGATTTGTCCACAATGGCGGAGCAAGCATGTCTGGTGCCACACGGGTTATTGTATGATTGCCACATGGGAATCATTAATGATGTGGCAAGGTTTGTAACTGGTCTATATATATCTTGATCTAGGAGTCGGATTGAGGCAAAATTTATATCGTTGGAAAGATATCGACGAGATGAACACAACGATGTTATCCATTTTAGGTTTTGAAGTAGTTGGAAAAGAGCGAAAGTTTAGACGCCATTTCCATAACGAGACCATGGAGATTGGGTCAGCATCGTAACTACCTCCTTCTATCCTTAGTTGGGACTAGGTTTAGGATGGGGTTATGTTACAGATTGGTATTAGAGCTTCCAAGTTCAACACTTGGACTGTAAGGGCATCACCGCAAAACTAATAAGCGAGGGTTCAACAATGGACCTTGGGAGATCCAGTGAGGCCATGAAGCCCTGTGTCGAGCATTAGAAATCGGGTTGTTTGCATATTGATTATGTGTGTTGCTTGGTATATTTTATTGTGATAATTGCATTGATAATTTATATGATTCAATGATGCTAATATATTAATCAATGTGTAATGTTACAACTCACTATGCACCAACGGATTTCCATCAGCAGGCTAAGGTGATAACGTCTACCTTATATTTGCATTTTGTTAAATCTAACAGTTATGTGTGTGTGTGACAACACATAAGAAGACACTAAGGTTTAAAGAGATGAGGATAGGAATGGTGCAATATAGCTCTAACCAATTCCAGCAGGGATATGAAGAAGCAAGGACAATGGAAGAGGAAAGATCAGCTGAGTAGCAAGGAGGGGTAGACTCTTTTGATTGGATGGACACACTGAGAAGCCTAAGAGCAGAAAAGGAGTCGTAACGCTGACAATGAGAGGCTTGTCAAAGCACAAGAAAAGCAAGTTGAAGTTAATGCAATTATACTGCAAAGCCTGTCAAACATGCAAAGGCAAGGGTAGCATGAGTTGGGGATCAGCTATAAAGGCGTGCAAAGTCCTTTGGGACAAGAAGAAAGAACCAATGGGGCAAATGAGAGCAGACCTAGAAAGAGGGACCGGTTGTCCAGTGAAGACACTGTGAAAGGGGCTACTCTATTAAGTACTCCTACAAAGATGTCAAGCACCAATAAGCAGTATGAAGACACTCATAGTAGGCCACATCATCATCATCATCATCATGGGAAGATAGAGAGAGAGTACATACAAGAGGAGTTTAAAAAGGCTAAGGCTCCCACCTTTGATGGTGAAATGAGGAAATCAAAGGATGTTGAAGCATCACTGCTAGGAATGAAGAAGTTTTTCAAATTCATAATTATTTAGAGAACATGAAAGCAAGAGTAGCTACTTTCAGCCTAAGAGGCAAGGCTGATATATGGTGAGAGGGTCTGAAGAATGTAAAGGGCTTGAAAGAGGAAGAATTGTCCTGGAAGAAGTTTGAGGAGTATTTCAGGAGCAAGTATCTATCTAAGAGATACTTCGACAACAAGGCTAAGGAGTTCTATGAACTCAGATTGGGTCAAATGAAGGTGATGAGTACACCACCAAATTCTTGGAGCCGCTAAGGTACATTCCCTACCTTAAGGAAGAAAAAGTGAAGATTCAAAGGTATATCAATGGACTGCCACAATCCTTCAAGGATAGAATTGAATTTGATGAGCCAAGACACTAGAGGGTGCGATCTGAAAACTGAAACATTGCTATGAGCAATCTAGGCATAGGCTTGAGTATAAATCAGACTAGAAATCCAAAGGCAATGCCAAGTTCAAAGGAAACCAAGGGAACAAGTGCGACCCCTGTCAACCAAGAAAACCAGCATAGGTCCAATGTTGCCAACAGAGGCCATTCTACCCAAGATGAAGTAAAAGATTATGGGAAGGGTCCATATAAGTGTTGGAATTGTGGAGAAAATCACCTAAGAAATATTGCCCACAATGTAATCACAGTGGCCTGAGGTTGTACAACGTACAAGAGGCTGGGTCAGTCAACAACATAGCTCAAAGTACGCCCAGAATTTATGCAGCAGTGGATAATTGCCAAGCTAATCATCAAGCAGCAATTATAAAGATGGAAGGTATGCTCCATGACCAAAATATTTCAATTTTGAATGACCCCGGTTCAAAATTCAGTTACATCAGCACCGCTATTGTTGAGAAATGCGCACTAAAGAGGGAAGCACATGAAGAAAAAAAAGAAGGGTTTAGTATTGGTTGAAGGCTTGCCCAATCGAATTATATGGGATGTCGACAATTGTAAATCTTAATGTGTTGCCACTAGAAGCATATAACGTATTGTTGGGCATGGATTGGTTATACGTGCATCAAACAAAAGTAGACTGTTATGAGAAAGCGATTGAATGCTTTAATGAAACTAGAGAGAGAAGAATGTTCCAAGAGAAAAGAAAGCCCACCGCTATGAGACAAATTTCAGCTATGCAAGCCAAATGAAGCCACATATAAGGATAGCTTTTATTTGTTGTGCAAATATCCAACAGCGTTGAAGCTAATTACAGTGCTTAGAATAATGACAACAATGTTTTGAGGAAGCACCTTGTTTTGCAGCAGTTCTCAGATGTATTCCTTGAAGAAATTCTTGGTTTAGCTCCTCGCCGAAAAGCAGATTTTTCCATTGAATTAGTGTCAGGAGCAACTCTAGCATCCAAAGCACCATATAGAATGAGCACTCCAAAATTAGTTGCGCTGAAGATACAACTCAAGTAGATGTTGGATAAAGGCTACTTAAGGCTAAGTGTGTCTCCATGGGGAGCACTGGTTGTGCATTGACACCAACACATTCAGGTTGTGCATTGACTACCGGCAACTAAACAAGATGACCATTAAGAATAGGTATCCATTGTCACGAATCGATGACTTATTTGACTAGTTAAGAGGAGCAACAGCCTTCTCTAAAATTGATCTGAGATCATGATATCATCAGTTGCGTATAAAGGATGAGGATTGTTGAAAAATCTAGGGCAGCTTTGTTATGGCATTTAAATTCGATTTCTCTTTAACTGTGACAGATGCTTGTGATTATTAAGTTCTTTTTCTTTTAGTTATTATTATCTCTTTGATCATCAAACAGCTATCAAGACATGAAAAACACATAGACACCAAATGTAGGCACTAAATCAGGGCAAAACCCCTACCGAGGGGAAAACGCAGTCAAACTCTTCCTTCAGTAGATTCAAATCGAAGTAAGACAACCAAGACCTTTGACACAGACTACTAACCCTCCATCCAACAAGTATGAATATTGTCCTTTCTGCAACTTGTCCTTTACTCTGTAATGGCAATTTTGTCTTGCAATCACATGATGCCTCAAATACTTTAGTCTATAATTTCATCTGCAACCACTTCAAGATTTCAGTCCTGTAAATACTCAATATTCAGTCATGTAAATGATCTGAGTTACCCACACTCCATTGTCTTGCAACAGAGTATTTTCGTCCTGCAATAGAGTACTTTTTATGTTCTTCGCACTTCATCATTCTACTTCAGAATCACAGATCCAAGTGTGCTTCAATAGGTCGAGTTTACCTTGCTATTTATAGTGGTTTTTATCCATAATTGAGATGACATGAATGGTTGACAAGCCAATTTGTAGAGAGTCAATTTAAGAGCTTATGAGGCCGACTTGAGTTGCTGATGGATGGATGGTTCATCATGACCAAAACAAATTATCCCAAGAAGGGTTTACATAATAAATTTGACTCAAATTCCTCGGGCACTCAATGGGTGCTTTGACCTATACACCATTGACCCAAGAATGAAACCCATGCTTTAATAAGTCAAATTAATAATAACAATAATAAAAATTTGAGAAATATATTACATCATGACTCAAGTACAATTATGAAGACCGACACTAGTTACATTCTTCAACAAGGATACCCATAAAACAACCTTCAAAACAAGTTATGGGCATTATGAATTTGTGGTAATGCCTTTTGGGCTTACCAATGCACCTGCAACTTTTATGTGCCTTATGAACAATGTGTTGTGCCCTTATTTGGACAAGTTTGTCATAGTCTTCGTGGATGACATTTTGGTCTATTCAAAGACCAAGGAGGAACATGAAGAGCATTTGACCACAGTATTGCAATTGCTAAGAGAACATAAGCCTTATGCAAAGTTTAGTAAGTGTACTTTCTTTCAGTCACGGATTCATTATTTGGGACACATTGTCTCAAGGGAGGGAGTAGCAGTTGATCCAAAAAAAGGTCAAGGCTATTATGGAATGGCCAACACCTAAAAATGTGGCTAAAGTTAGGTCCTTTATGGGACTAGTAGGCTATTAAAAAAGATTTATTAATAATTTCTCCAAGATCAGTTGTCTAATTACTTCTTTGCAAAAGAAAGGAAAAAGTTCGAGTGGGCAGCTGACTATGCACCAAACTTTGATCAGTTGAAGCAGTCGTTGACTAACGCACCAGTATTAAGAATTCCAAACCCATAGAAGGATTTTGTGGTTTCAACAGATGTCTGCAAAAGACTTGATAGAGTCTTGATGTAGGAAAGACAAGTAGTATGCTATGAATCCCGAAAGTTAAACGAGCATGAGCAGATTTATGTAACTCATGATCTAGAATGGTTGCCATTATACATCCCCTAAAAATGTGGAGACACTACCTCGGTAGAAAATTTACTTTCATGACTAATCATGGAGGGTTGAAGCATTTATTTGAGCAGCCCAAGTTAAATGCAAGGCAAGCTACATGGTTGGCTACACTCAGTGAGTTTGAATTTGAAATTAAATATATAAAAGGCAAGGAGAACAAAGTGGTTGATGCACTCAATAGGAGGGTGCAATTAAACCACTTAGTAGCCATAAGTTCCTATGGAACTGATCTTGAAGAAAAGATCAAAAACATTGGGCAACAAGACGAAAAGTATTAACGATTAAAAGAGAAGCTACAACAAGGCTCTCAAGGCAATGAAGATAAGGACTTGTTACCACTCAAACTAGCAGGGGACCTGGGGGGGGATCCCTAAAGGGAAAATGCTAGGCCAAGGGCAACAAATGGAGACTTAGTCCATTGTCACCTCAGCTAAGGCTCCCTTCTATTTACGGACTTTCACCGATGGGAGGAGACCCAATATGTATGGAGCCACTAATGAAGGATAAGTCAATGGATATGAGTGACCCAAATGGACCCTTTCCCAGAAGAGTTTGAAGGATGGAGCTTGCTTGCTTTCTAAGCAAGGTACTATGTACTCTAGGGAAAGGAAAAGAGGATTTGAGGGTTAGGTTTATGGGATAAGACTTGTGAAAGAGTTCCCCAATCCCTAAAATCCTTGTTAGAATTGGTATCTGGAATAGTTCTTGAAGGATGAAGGAGTGGGACCACACAAGGCCAATTGGACCCGGTCTAGGGTATGAGGAAAGTATGTAGCAACCAATGATATTCTTACCCTAGACAAGGTGGGGGAAAGGATAAAAGAAAGAATTTCACTTGAAGATGTTGCTTTGACCCTATGAGGTACTAGCCTTGGGGATGGTAGGGCAAGTTTTGATCCCAAAGCTAGGGCTTGGCTTTTCTCCCAACTCCACAGTCTGAATGGCTTCAAAATTGGAGGAGAGCTAGAGGAAAGGCCAGCAGGAGACCGTAGAAGATCGATTTTTTTATGGCTAGCTTTTCGAGAAATTGATGCCCTAGGTACCCAACTTGGCTAGACCTAGAATGTGTAAAAATATGAGTTTTAGTGACCATCCTTGGTAGATCAGTGCCTTAATCTTTGGAAGAATGGAGTCTATGATGAATATGAGTAAGATTTCTTGGTTCCCAATCAAGTAGGCCTCAAAATTACTTCACAAACCCTCTAGGTCAAGTGAAAGCAATCTTGTAGCTTTTATACTTCAAATGCACAAGAGGAATGGCTTATCAAGGTCAGATTTTACCCCTAGGAGATTTCACTCACACTAGATGGCCCATACATGGAGAGAACATTATAATTGTTGAGAAATCTAGGGCATTTATAGTTAAAACATTTCTCTGCTTGATAATTGCTTGTGATATACTTTTACTTCTTAACTTATAGTCTTTTCTTCGTTATGTTATTACTATGTTATTTTCATCAAGACAATTACCAATAAGTACAATAAAAGACAAGTGACACGGTATGTAGGCTTGTCAGCGAGGGCCCAAACCTCTCACCTATTGAGAGGAAAACCTGATCAAAATTCTTCTTCTAGATCTTCAATTGATGATTACCAAGACCATGACAAAGACCCTTGACTCTAGTATCCCTCCAAGAACCTTGTTACTAACCATGATGCTCTGCCTCTTCCCTTTCTCGACTTCCTTCTTGACCTCGAACTTCTCTCCCCAGCTGCTTCTAGAGAAACTCGGTCACTATACCTCACACTGCTTCTTCTCAACTTATCCTAGAGAAATTCGGTCTCTATAATCTCACTAGCTTCCTCTAGAGAATCTCGGTCTCTAGATCTCTATCTCGGTTACCCATAACAAGTATCCAGAAGAATCCTACCTTCGCTGCCCCAGAAGAAACCTCTTCTTCGCTGCCCCAAAAGAAACTCTTCTTTGTTAACCCCAAAAGAAACCTTCTTCGCTATGCCCAAAAGAATCCTCCTTCGCTTGCCTAGAAGAAACTTCCTTCGCTTGCCCAAAAGAAACTCTCTTTATCACTTCTTCGCACTTCTCTTTGTAGCCCTCCTTCGCACTTCTTCACCAAATGCTTATCGAGTTGCTTGTCTTCAAGTGAGGCCAAGTGTGGCTATATATACACTTCATTACATGTCCTTTAGGCTTACATGATTACAAGTGTATAGGCCGACTTCTTCTAGCATGTTCTTCCATCGTTGTAGGCCAACTTGAAGAGGATAAGTAACAAGGTCTTGGAGGATACTTTACATAGACAAGTTTAACTCTATACAAAGTGTAACATGACTTCATTACATGACAATGACTCTATCATTTTATGACTAGATGAAAAATAATTCCTAAGCACTCTCAAAGGGAGTCTTGACTCAAAAACAAAATCTCTTGCTCATGAAACCCATGAAGCAAGTCAATATAATAATTTTATTTTTCTTCTTTACATCTCATTACATAAAATGATAATTATATGTCATGATGAAGACCGAACCTAGTTACACTTTTCAATAATAATAGTGACAATCCCACAATATTAAGCGATAATTTGAACGCAGCAATTAGCCCTAAAACAACGAAAATACCACTCCAGAACATATGACAAAAATAACAAGAACAACATCAAAATTTCATACTTACATGTAGTAGAGTATATCCAACCATTCACAAATGACAATAAAGAAGCTCCAAGAGAAGATAGACTAATAACCATACATCAAAATTCATCCATAAATGCTCCAATTCATCCTCCAGAAAAAGTGTGAAATTCTCTAAAGAAGAGAGAGATCCAATCCCAAGTAATGATGAGAAAATGAGCTCATCTCACTTGTATTTATATACAACTTAGGAGTTCGAATTAGCCTCCTTGGCCTACATAAGCCCCAAAAATAAAATAATGTTCTAATAATTCAACTTTTGGTGACAAACCCACCAAACTAGCTCATAAATGAAAAAGTAAGCCTCTCAAGGGTTCAAATAATAATTTATGCATGTTGTAGGGCCCTCTAAGAGGCCTAATGAGGTCCATAGGTGCCACAATGAAGAATAGAACCCTCAAAAGCAGTGGGCAAGGGGTTGGCCCCTTGTAATAACCTGTGGTGCTCCAAATGACATGTGGGGGCACACAAATGTCCTCATGGGTCTCCAAAGAAATTGAAGATCCCCTGTAGATCGCCTGCAAGGGCTAGGATGATGGTATAGGTGATTCCACATCATTGTGCAAGTCCCGTATCATCTGCCAAGTGTAAGGTGTAGATTTGGGGTCAGCTAGGCATGATGGATCAAGTGCATCCTCCTCATCCAATAAATGAACTACAAGAAATCTCTAAATAGTTGTGGGGATCCATGGAGTGCAATCTATTGTTGTGGAGGCCCATGACTCTCAACGCTCACCCTACATGTGCCAATGTAGCCCTTTAGAGGATTAAGACCCCATATAGGGAGACCAAACCCAAGATAGAAACCATCTGCAATCCTGCATAAGATCCAATATGTCCCCTAGCCTTCCTGTACAAGTCATTAGATAAATCGAGTAAATGAACTTATCTAATCATGGACCACAAGTGGGGACTTCATAATGGTCTTCCCTTCCATAATGGGCTTCAGGATGTACCAACGTCTCCTAAAGTCCAAATGGGGTTAACCAATAATCCTATTAGGTGGTTTCCACTTCTAAAGGGGATAATATAGTCAAGGTACATCCTTCAAAAGGTGGTGGCATGTGACAGATAGGGGAATGAAGTAGGGAATGAGAAGTGGCAGCCTTGGGTCACATGCTGGGGTACAAGGGTAGCTAATAAGAGGGAAGCCCACTCTTGCATTTATAATGTGTAGGAGGGAGCAATTGTAGTACATGAGGTGCCCCGGCCTTCATTCTTCCACCCTTTCTTTTATGCCTTTTGTCTTTTTATGATGCTCTTTGATTAATTGCTCAGGGATCAAGGGGTTAGAGCATGAAGTATAAGATATAGCAGTGAATTCCCCCTTTTAACGTGGGGCGATTCATCGCCCCCAGGGGTTGGGACAATCATGGGTTCTTATATGATGAAGAAGGCTTGTAGAACTTGTAGGAACTAGGGTGATGGCCATGATGATCGGGTAGAGCTCATATATTGGCTTTTGCCCACGTGCTAAATGTATTTGTCCCAACCATCTTTTGCATTTTGTGGCACATTTTCCTGTTGAATGTGGCCATATATGCTTTTATCTTTCTTTTCAGCTGCATCAACCTCTGAGCTTCATTACAGGCCATGACCAAAGGTGTGGGCAAGGGGAAGGGGCAATATAACCCTATGTGGACCCAACAGAGGAATGTGAACCTAGGCGCGAGAAATGATGAATAGAGTAATAATGAATGGAAAGAGGGTAGTATAAGCGGATAAGGGAGCGAAACCATGCAACCAAAATCGTGGTTTCCCATGAAAAACCATTCCTAGAGACAAATGGTCAGTAAAAGAGATCCCACGAGACTAGAATCCAAGGTTAATACCTAAAAGGGGTCTAGGAAACAAGAGCACAGACCTAGTACATTCTTTCCACTGAATCCCCCCCCATTAATCATCCTCCCAGGCGAGAAGTTAGAAAAGAGGAGTCATCATCTAAGCCCAAGTAGTTATCAATGACTAATAGAGAATGAGTACCGCTATGGATAGTTGATGAGATCACGAATGTGGAGATCCGAAAAATCTCACCGGACTTTCTTTACGGGATTTTATGGTGAACAACAACCGGATTCTTCATAGGAGAACCTACCTGTGAGCCATGCCCAAAAGTGTCCATGATAAGCAAACTACAATACTCAATTTCCAAATGACAAGGCATACCTTTAGATTTGGGAGGCCCACCTTCAAACATACGATCATGGCAGAAGGGCGAGGGACCACATCGCTGGCTCAGGTGGCAGAGAAATAGCACAATGAACTAGCTGGTGGTTGCAAGGGGTTGTTGGCTACCAACTGAGGACCATCTAGGAGAAAAAATTTCTCCTAGGGATATCACCCACAAAATGGTGGGTAATGGGACTATTGCCTTACAAAAAAAGGACTGATTAATTCAAAAGTAGAATTTATGTACCAAATAACGACTTGAAGAAACTCATATTACGGGAGTTTCATGCCAAGTCATATTTTGGCCACCCCAGTTACTAAAAGACACTGACAGCCATAAAGAAATTTTATTCCTAGCTTGATTTAAAAAGAGAAGTGGCAAATTTTATCTCCAAATGCATAGAGTTAAAATAGGTAAAAGTTGAGTGCAAACACCCAGCTAGTTTACTGCAACCCGTTCCCATTCCGGAATGGAAGTGGGAGGTAATTTCCATGGATTTATTACAGGGCTACCAAGGACACCAAAACAACATGATGCAATCATGGTAGTGGTCGACAAGTTGAGCAAGGTGGCTCGCTTCGCGACTATTAGATCTACAAATTCAACTAGTGAGGTGGCTCAAGTTTTCATAAAGGAAATTGTAAGACTACATGGAGTTACCAAGAAAATCATCTCAGGTAGAGATGCCAAATTCACCTCAAAGTTCTCAAAAGAACTCTTCATAGGCTTGGAAACAAAGCTGGCATTCAGCACAACATACCAACCCTAGACTGATGAGCAAACAAAGAGAACAAATAGAATTCTTGAAGAAATTCTAAGAATGTACCTAAGAAGTGGGAAGAGTACCTTCCACTAGTGGAATTTGCATACAATAATGGGTATCAAGAATCGTTGAAAATGAGCACATTTGAAGTGCTTTATGGGAGGGGTTGTAACACTTCTATCAGCTGGAGCGATCCAATGAATAGAATCCTCATTGGGCCTAGTATGTTGAAATACATGGAGTAGGAAATGTGAGCTATCAAAAGAAATTTAAAAGTGGCACAAGATAGGAAGAAAATCTATGCGGACCAACATAGAGTGCACAAAGAGTTCCAAATAGGGGAACATGTATTCATGTGAGTTAGACCCAAGAAGAGCTCTTTGAAATTTGGAGCATGCACCAAGATGACATCACAATTTTGTGGGCCATTTGAAGTGCTCAAAAGAACAAGGCCAATGGCATATAGACTGCCTTTGCCTCCATCAATTAGAGTACATGATGATTTCCATGTTTCATTGCTTAAAAGATATGTGCGGGATGCTAATCATGTAATTGATTGGTTTGTCTTACAAGTAGAACCTAAGGGAGATTTCCAACCGAAACCTCTATGCATCATGGATCGGAGGCAGCTCATACTCTGGAACCAAGTAATAGAGATATTCAAAGTGAAGTGGAGGCACTTTGGACCCAAGGAAGCCACGTGGGGAATGCTTGACGTGATGCAAGCAACATATCCTTTCTTATTTTCTAAGTAAAGCAAATGTAAATACGTTGTAAATGTTGTACAAAGACGTGTATATAAAGCCCCATAATCAGCAATGCTTGGTCTAGAGCATGTTTTGTTGTATATGGTTATTGAACGCCGAGGATGGTGTTCCCCTCCCAAGGGGGAGGGGACTGTGACATCCCCTGGTCAATATTTCTCTAGTTGTAAATACTTGTAATTATTTAAAATGGTTGAGAGAGGGACACGGATTCCATTGCTTAAAGAAGGAGATTGCTTGAGGGAATGGTTGTTTTTAAATATTAGTGTTAGTTGGTTGAGTGATTTTAAATGGGCTGACTGTGCCATAAATAAACTAAAAGAATAAGGAACAGGTTCAGGTGTCCTTTAGCTCCAACAACAAATAAGAAGAGGACAACCTATTGAAGGCAGCATGGGCTACATTGTCCTGGGAGGTTGACTGGCATGCAATCGTGGAGAACGATGTGTGGTTAGCCTGTTGGGAAGAGAGGAAAGGACCTTCATTCACGGCTCTCTCTCTCGCACACACACACACATGCCTAGGCATATGCAAAGAGAAACAACTCTCTAGGGGCGTGCAAAAGTAGTGGAAGAAAGCAAGAAGAGAACAGAGTTTTAAGAAAAGAAAAAAATCCTCCAAGGTCGAAGGTGAGAGCAGAGAGAAGGTAGTGACCAGAATTCATTGATAGAGAGATTAAAATCCAGTTGAAGAAACCTCACAGAGGCTTGCTGGGTAAAAGCATTATAGAGAGCAATGGCTTGCCTAAAGGCTGAAGAACCACTGGAGGTTTGTGGATTGATAAACCATTAGCTACGAGAGAACAACCCAAGTATTTGGGAGTTGACAAACCACCAGGTGATAACGACACTGGTGTTTTCTCTCACTACAAAATTATCTAGTAAATATCACTTGTATGCTCCTACAGTAGCTTATCCACTTATGAACCTTCCTTTATTGTGGGCTCACTTCAACTAAAAGTGAGTTGAACTCTCTATACTGTGGTATCTTGGCATGGATGCTCATCACGTATGAAAAGTTTGAGAGGACTGACTGGAAGCTTGTGTAGCTAGTGGATGATGGCAGATTGGTCTTGTGGTATCTTGTTGTAACATACCCAACCCCTCAAATACCATAAGAGGAATGGGGTAAAACATATATATTATATAATAATAATATAATATATATATATATTATATTATATTATATTTTTAACTCTACTTAGGTCCCAACTCAACATAAGACCTCACTACTTAGAGTTTTTGTGCTTTGTTGTCTTATATATATAATATATATATAGCAGACCCTGCTAAATGCAACAGCCTCTGCTCTCGCAACAACTCAGCACCTTTAAACACAACGCCTTTATGCCTTTCGGGTAGGTTCCACTAGACACGCCACCCCGATTACTTTCTCCTAGCGATTCCCCAAGCACGCGCTTTAGCTACAGCCAAGGCCTTTGTTTTGGGCTTACGAGGGCAACGAGACCATACTGCTACCTCCTCATTAATACACCCTTCCACTATAGCCTGCCATCGCGACCTATCCCACGTCACTCTGACTCCTTCATACAGGTGCCTCCTTTATTGCACCGCTTTACCCTTCTGGACTCATAGCGTCGATTTGTCATGGCCATGGGTCCTCCCACCAATGAGAATATTGTTGGTCATGCATGTCTAGCCAACGCAACTACCTTACGTCAACCTATTGGGTCCCTCCCTGCCCATTCCTAAGGATGGGCCTTCGCTAACCACTGGACTTATGTGGTTAGTAGCACCCTGACCAATGGTGAAATAGTGAGGACACATCATCCCGATGGGTCTATCTCAACGCTCTCTTCCGCTACACTTCTTAATTCCTCTGGGGTGAGACTTCCAGGGTGGCATCAGACGACGTCATCCCGCATTTGTGTTCCTAACGCTTCCTAGTGCGCCTTCCTTTCATTCTTTTAGGATAGACTTCCAGGCCACCTGGCCAGTGGGCCACCCTTCTAGCCAATGGGGTTACTATAAAGCTCACATCAACCTACTCATGTCAACCCATCGCACTAACCCATCTCTCTTCAACATGTGCCCTCGCAAATGTTTTGGGGTGAACCTGAATGGGTTGACCTGTCAAGAGGGTCCACCTCTAAACAATCACAAGAACTTTGGGTTGGTGTGTCCGCCAACTAATCTTGACTGACATCATCATGGTTGGTCCCTTTGCTTCCCATAAAAATCTTTCGGGGTAACCCTTTCGAGCCACGTCAACCTTCCTTGTCCAATCAGGTTAGGGGGGATCTAGTTGCTTCAATGCGAAGCCTCCACGACTAGGGTTTTACCTAGTTATGGATAGGGTTGCCCGATTATATCTTATAAGTTCAGCGCTCGATCCATCCTGCGTCCCCTCAAGCTTTCATTCAATCTTTGGCATGGCTCAAGCAAGGGATCTTGACCCTGCCTTATGCAACGCATCAAACGAGGATTTTTATGATTGTCATAAGAGCAAGTCTCGACCTTGCCATGATTTTCCTAAGTTGGTTACTTTGATCATGGCTCTATCTCAAAGGTCCTACAAACCTCCAAATCAGCGCTAGTACTCGATGCCAACACCAAAGGTTTATTAAGGCGCCCTATGGTGCTACCCCTCCTGAGCTTGAGCCAATCCAACTCCAAGGAGTTCTTGGCCCATCTGCATTCCCTGTTCTCGAACAAGAATTCCAAGCATGTTCGCATAGGTGCTCCTGCGGCCCTTACCTACCATAAGCTTGGTGTGAACTCTTGAAAGGTCTCCACCTCACCTACCACACGCCGAGAGAGTCATAATCCATGTCAAGGCTGCAAGCAGCTCCATGGCGTTATTCATAAGCTTCCAGGGCCTAGCCAACTATGTCTTGATGCTAGCGGAAGATACCCAAACTGTTGATAATGCATGGATCGTGAAGCCTACCTACAGGGGTTTCAACTATCCCCACACTTAAAGGGAGAATAATCCTTCCAACATTAGTATAATACCTTTTGTACAGGTTCAAGGGCTTGTAGCGCAGTGAAGGAATATCCATGTACATGCACAGACCCTGCTAAGCAGGCGATCTCTTATGTAATTATTTAATGTTAATAGAAAGGGTCTTTGTGCCCAATGTTCCAAGTTTCATTCCAAGTTCATATGGCTCATGCTACAGCCTATAACATGGCATGATGTTTCTATGTTATTTATTTAAGTGTTATTATCAACGTTGTTATGTATTTCAGAGTGGGATTCTTGTGCAAAGGAGTGCCATGATCTCAGTTATCGAGTTTATTCAGTTATATTTTTTTGCATATTGTAGGTTATGACGATGTTAGCAAGCGCTTCACACAACACCTCTTCACAATCTAGAGGCATCTATTTAAGCAACGCATTTAACATCAACAATACTCTCATAAGTGCAACACACACATATATCTATGCATATTTGTCATAACCATAAAATCCATCTCCACACAAAGGGGTAACCACATGCTCAGTACATCAACAACATTATTTCAATCTAGAAATCCAAAACCATTTCATCCAGAAATGCATCATAAGTTAATCAATGTGTAAGCAATCACAGATAGTTACTTATCTTTAAATTTGCAAGGCAACTGAGTCTAGGACAAGGACTCCCCACCCAACCATAGACAATTGTAGCCACGCTTACTTGCAGTTGTCACCCCCAAGCCAGATTCCAAAATCTGAAGGGGGTGCTTGCTTAAGGGAATCGATCACCAACTACCAACTGAAAGCAGGGAATCCCAAAAGGCCTCTTCCTCAATCCCACCAATTGACTGCTACCATCTTTTTCAGCACAAGAAGTCGAAAGGTTCTTTAACTCACCCTAAGTGTGCACACATTGATTCACTCCCTTCTAGGAAGTCCAAAATCCATTGTAACAGTAAAGCAATAACCAGAGGTCTTCGATCAAGTTTTCATTCGATGTTGCTCCAAGGTTAGCCTCTTCCCAAGTTATCCAAGGCTCCAGAGATTACATCACAACCCACAGCCTCTAGGGACCCAAGCTGTTACAAGGCTCCAGAGACTTTATCTCAACCCACAACCTCCAAGGACCCAAGTTGTTACAGGGCTCCAAGAATCCTATCTCAACCCACAGCCTCCAGGGACTGCAAGCTATTACAGGGCTCCAGAGACTAGCAACTGAACCCTCAACCTCCAGTGAACCTAAGGACAAATCCCCCTCTCTTCTCTTCTCTTCTCTTTTGCACAGCCTATTGATAGAACCAAAGTTCTTTGCTTCTCTGATGCTTGAATGTGTGTCTTCTTCCACCACTGCTCACTTTCCTTTCTTCTTTGAATTAGCCCTGTTGCTCACTTTCCTTTTCCTTGTTTTGCAGGGATTCTTCATCACTGTCCTCGTTCCCTTACTTGGTCTCCTCCTCCATAAATTTTTTGTCCTCTTTTCCTCGCTAAGGTTCTTCAGTGTATGGGCTTGTGTCCTTTCTTTTGCAGCTCATTTAATTTAAGAGCTAGCCCATTAAAATCATGCACCCACCAGCCTTTAATGGTTGTCCAAGCAATTTAAGGTTCTTCTCTACACAAGGAAACCTCGATCATCCCAACCAAGCAATCCTCCTCCTCAACTCTAGAATTAGTGTCCCTTTGACTCAAGTTTCAACCCCCTCTAATTCCAGAGCATGAGGCTACTCTGGTCTAGAATGCACATTGGCTCTAGCTAGAACTCTCCCTCTGGTTCCACCTATAGCACAGGCCAATCAATCACATGATTAGAATCCTAGAAATATCTTTTAAGCAAAAAGACATGGAAAACATCATGAACTCTAACTGATGGAGGTAAATCCAACCTATATGCCACTGGTCCAATCCTCTCAAGAATTTCAAAAGGCCCGCAATACCATGGTGCCAACTTGGCACATGTCCCAATCCTTAGGAAACTCTTCTTGGGTTTAATTCTTAGATAGGCATGCTCCCCAACTTGGAACTCTTTGTGCACCCTATGTTGATCTACATAACTTTTTATCCTATCTTGTGCCACCTTCAAATTTTGTTTTATGTTCTAAATGTGTTGCTCCATATCCTTGAGCATATCAGGTCATACATGGACCTTGTTAACTAGATCACTCCAACTAACCTGAGTGTTGCAACTCTTGCCATATATTGCATCAAATGGGCTCATCCTTATGGATTCTTGGAATCCATTGTTGTATGCAAATTCTACAAATGGAAGATATTCTTCCCACTTCTTGGGATGATGCATCACATGCATCCTTAACATGTCCTCAAGGATTCTGTTAATCCTCTTTGTTTGCCCATCTATTTGTGGATGATAGGTTGTGCTAAATGCCAATTTTGTTCCCAATCTTGCAAACAGTTCCTTCCAAAACCTAAAAGTGAACCTAGCATCTTTGTTTAGCACAATCTTCTTGGGTATGACATGTAGTCTCACAATCTCCTTTATGAAGATTTGTGCTATGTCACTAGTGGAGTTAGTGGACTTGACTTCTACAAAATGAGCTAGCTTGCTTAACTTATCCACTACCACCATGATTGCATCGTGTTGCTTGGTGGTTCTAGGTAATCTAGTAATGAAATCCATAGAAACTACCGCTCACTTCCATTCTGGAATGGGGATAGGCTGCAACAATGTTGTCGGATGCTTGCACTTGACCTTTAACTATTGGCATTCTATGCATTTTTCTACGAAATTGGCCACTTCCTTCTTCAAATTCGGCTAGTAATAGAAATTTTTAATGATCGTAAGCGTCCTTTGATACCTTGGATGGCCTGAATAAGGTTTAACATGGAACTCTTTCATTAGCAATCTTTTTACTTCATCACTATTTGGCACATTAATTATGTTTTTAAACCTAATTAGGTCGTCCTCAATGAGGTGATATTCTTCATCCTTGCCATTTTGCAGCAATTTTTTTTTTTTGTTGATATTTTCCATATTGTTTCCCAGCACTTTTGATTCTTTCTATCAGGTTTGTTGTATAAGAACTTACAGCTGCCAAGTGATTTACTTAATTCTTTTGCTTAAAGCATCAGTAACCTTCTTTTCTTTACTTGTTATGTACTTGATTTCAAAGTCAAATTCGTTGAGCGTGTCCAACCATCTTGCTTGCCTAGCATTCAACTCGGGTTGCTCAAACAAATACTTGAGCCCACTATGGTCTGTCATGAGTGTAAATTTCCTGCCTAGTAGCTAATGCCCGCACATTTTTAACGCATGAATGATGGCAATGAATTCTAAATCATGGGTTACATAATTCACCTCATGCTCATTTAACTTTCTAGACTCATAGCATACTACTTGTCCTTCCTACATTAAGACTCCATCAAGCCCCTCTTTGCAGGCATCTCTACACACCACAAAATCCTAGTCAAGATCTGCAATTCTCAGCACTGGCGCATTGGTGAGCAACCGCTTTAACAATGCAAAGCTTTCTGCACATTGTGTAGTCCACTCAAATATTTTTCCTTTTCTCTGCAAGGCTATAATGGGATGGCCTATCTTGGAGAAATTTTGGATAAATCTTTGGTAATATCCTATCAATCCCATGAACGACATAACCTCGTCCACATTCTTTGTAGTTGGCCACCCCATTATGGCTTTTGATCTTTTTAGGGTCAATTGAGATTCCTTCCTTGGAGACGATATGCCCCAAGTAATGTATCTGTGACTGGAAGAAATCACACTTGCTAAGCTTTGCATAGAGCTTGTGCTACCTCAACAATTGTAACACTGCAACCAAATGCTTTTCATGCTCTTCTTCTGTCTTTGAATACACCAACATGTCATCAAAAAACACAATGACAAACTTGTCGAAATAAGTACGCAACGCACTGTTCATCAAGCACATGAACGTGGCAGGGGCATTGGTAAGCCCAAAAGGTACCACTACAAACTCATAATGCCCATATATTGTCCTGAAAGCAGTTTTATGATGCCTTCCTCCTTGATTCTTACTTGATGGTAGCCTAACCTCAAGTCAATTTTGGAGAAAATTGTTGCTCCCTCAACTGATCAAAGAGATCATCAATCCTTGGTAATAGGTAACTATTCTTGATGGTCACCTTATTTAATTGTTTGTAATCAATGCATAATCTGAATGTTCCATATTTCTTCTTTACAAACAATATCGATACTCCACACGGGGACACACTTGGCCTTATGTAGCCCTTGTCAAGCATTTCCTTTAGCTACAATTTGAGTTCAACCAATTCTGGGGTGCTCATCTTATATGGTGCCTTGGATGTTGGTGATGCTCCAGGTACTAGCTCAATAGAGAAATCTATCTCTCTGTGAGGAGGTATCTAGGGACCTCCACTGAAAAGACATCTACATACTGCTGCAAAACAGGGTACCTTTGTAGCAATTCAGCATCCTCATCTTCTATTTTTGTCAGCTTTCTCTTCCTTAGAAACATGCATTGCAAATAGTGTGCATCTCTTTTTGTTGTTGAGTTTGGCTTGCATAGCAGTGATCAACCTTACTGAAATGGACTTTTTCCTGCCCTACAGCACTCTTTTTGCTCCTTGCTCACCCAAGCATTCAATTGCTTTTTTGTAACAATCTACCTTGGTTCGATGTAAATACAATATGTCCATGCCCAGCAATATGCCATACACACCCAATGGCAATACATTCAAATGGGCTATCGTGGGCATGTCACTAGGCTTGAATACACATCACCTTACCCAATGGTTGATCCTTCTCATCGTCACAGTTTCCAACTGAACCAACCAAGCTTCCTTATGCAACTCCTTACCCATACCACATTTCTCAACAAGCTCTGGGCTTACATAGCTATGGTTAGAACTTGGGTCCTGGATCAATTAAAATAGAAATAATTTTCTCTTGCTCCATCTCAATGATGGATGCTTGGTAATTTGCTTGGCAGTTGTCCACTGCGGCATAAATTCTTTGCATACTCTGAGATACCTCACCCACTGTGTGAGCCTCCTGAGCACTATAAATCTTTGGTCTGACATTTTGTTGATGTGGACAGTCTATTCTTTTGTGGTTCTCACTGCAAGTCCAGCATTTGAGTAGCTCTAGGCCTTCAAACATGAGTTGTATTGATGTCGGTTGTTGCACATTTTTCTTAATAGCAACATTGGCTTTCTACTTAGACTGTATTGTATGAGTTGGGTGCTTACCTTCTCTCCTCTTGAGCTTTTCTTGGGCCAACTCTTCTTATGTCCAGTGTTGCTTTTGGCCTACCAATTACTTTTAATATCAAGTCTACGTTTTGCTTTCTCATAGTAGTGTTCTAGCTTCTTGATAGCATCTTTCAAGGTTTGGGATTCCAACAACTCAATTTTATCTCTGAATGTCATAGGCAACCCACTGATGAATCTTTGAATTTTCGCTTTTTCATCCTTAATATATGGCACATACCTCAATAGTTCTAAAAACTTGGTGACATACTCATCACTGGTTATTTGACCCATTTTGGGTTCATAGAACTCTTTTGCCTTACTATCATAATAGCGTTCAAACAAGTTTTGTTCTCTAAAGAGCTTCTCAAACTCATCCCAGGTCAATTCTTTCTCAACAATGGCTCTAACGTTCTTCAAGTTCTCCCACCATATGTCGGCTTTTTCTTTTAAGTTGTAGGTGGCGACCCTGGATTTCATATTCTCATAATAGTCATGTATTCTGAAAAAATTCTTCATTTCTAGCAACCAAGCTTTTGCATCCTTTCTTTCTTCGTATCCCCATCAAATGTGAGCGGCTTGGTTTTCTTAAACTCCTCAGGCATGTGATCTTTTCCTTTGCATCCTGAATGATGATGATGGTAATGATGAGAATGGTGGTGCCTCCGGTCAACAAAACCAGATGGCTTGCTAGAGTAATGCACCTGTATGCTAGTTCCTCCCCTTGGAGTGCTCAAAAGTACATCTCCCGGCAAAGTGTCCTCACTTTCCCGCCTATGCCTTTTCCTGGACTTGCCACCCTTTGCTCCATTGGTATTCTCTTCTAACTCATTAAGGCTTTTCCTGTCTCTATAACTAGCCCCCATCTCGGATTGCCTTTTCCTCTACCAATCCGAGAGACTTTGCAGGATGACTTCATTGATCTCCGCTTGCCTTTCTTAGACTCTTACTAGGCTCTCACTATCGGCCTTAAAGCTTCTCACCTCAGCCCTCGGGCTTCTCAAGGTGTCCATCCAGTTTGGGGAGTGATTCCCTCCCCTTTGGCCAATTGATCTCTTTTCTTCACTAGCTCTGACCCAATCACTTCCATGTTGTGATTGATTGGAATTGTATTCAACCATTCCGATCCTCATTGTTGTATTTCCTCTATTTTTATGATGCTTGTGATGTGTTGTCAAACACATACCTTGTTAGACATTTCATGATAAATAAATAAACACATAATCATGACCATGAATATTGCATTCATTGATCTGCCTTGAAGAGTTTTGCTATGACAAAACGACCATATTAGTGTACCAACATATTTACAAATCATATGCATCAACCATTCAATCCTACAATCCTATCATGATAATTAATAATATTAAAACATATTTATGGCCATGATCCTGCTCTCACCAAGTTGTTGTCTATCTGCAACCAAATAGCTCACATTAGCACAAGGTTTCCATCAAAGCGGCAATCAATAGTTTAGACCAGCTTTTAACACCTAGACAATTAATAATTTTTCATAAATCATCACTGACTCATGATGAAGCCCATCCAGTCCAAGAGTTGAACCTGGATGCTCTAATACCACTCTGTAACATACCAAACCCCTCAAATACCATTAAAGGAATGAGGTAAAATATATATATATATATTATATATATTATATATATTATATATATATATATATTGAACTCTACTTAGGCTTCCCAACTCATCATAAGGGCCTCGCTACTTAGAGCTTGCACTTTGCGCACGTGTGTGTGTGTGTATATATATATACATATATATATATGCAGTTAACAAAGCCTCTCGAATGCAACGGCCTCGGCTCTCGCAACAACCCACCGACTTTAAACACAATGCCTTTATGCCTTCCAGGTGGGTTCCACTAGACATGCCACCCCACTTACCTTTTCTCGGCGATTCCCCAAGCACATGCTCTAGCTACAATCGGGACCTTTGTTCCGAGCTTATGAGGATGGTGAGTCCATATTGCTACCTCCTCCTCATTGGTCCGCCCTTCCACTATAGCCTGCCACCGTGACTTATCCTAAGTCACCCAGACTCCTTCATACTGGCGCCTCCTTTGTTGCACGATTTCACCCTTCTAGGCTCATAATGAAATAGCAAACACACAAGTGACACCATTATTTTTAGACAACTCGCCCCCAGAAAAACCCAATGCGGGAAAACCGGTGCAGCAATTCTGAGGGTTATATTATTATGCAGTATATCCTTGAGTACAACTGGATGCCAAACTGGCTCACTCGACATAGAAAAACAACCAGCAGTAATACCTCTCTATTTGGAAGCAAGTATTTAGAAAACCTACCCCACGAAACCCTCTCCAGCAACACTGAAGCACTGCGTCAATCCTTGAAGCACTGCGTCAATCCTTCTGGCCTCTGCATCAGCCTCAAAACCCTCTACGTCAGCCCTCTTCAATAGTTCAGCAGAGAGAAATAGTACAAAATCTGAATTCTGTAATTTTATATCAGCAGCAGCGAACCCTAGATCGGCAAAGTCAAACTTCGTCAAACTAGCTGAAATTGACCTCTAAAATACTTGGTCAATTTCCGGTCAACTTGTCCTCAAACAACCTGAAGAAACAGCACTTGAACAACCCCAAAAGTTCAGTCAATTTGTAGATTTCTGAAGTCAACTTGCAGCACTAAACTAGGGCAGTCAACACCGGTCAAACCAGAGGTCAGATCACCTCGATTTTCGTGCCAAAAATTGTGGCCTGCCTAGGAGAGGCAACCACGCCCAATCCGCACTTCAAGAAGGTCAATGCTTGGTCAACGCTGGTCAAAGAGATGGCTTGCTGCCCTAGCGTCCTCCTTTCTGCGTCTTCCTTACCCTAGGACGTCTTCCTTTCAGCCACACGTGTCAGAGAGAGAGAGGCTCCTTTTATGCGTAGGAAAGAGATAGAGAAGATGAGTGAATTGAATTGTCCAAATGAGGAGAATGCTCCTTGTATTTAAATGCAAACGTTGAGGTTGAATAGACATGATTGTTGGGCTTCTGAGCCTACATAAGTTTGTTGGCCGACCTTGACAATTTGTCCATAATCAAAATAAATTCATATCTCCATAAATACTTATCGGAATCAGATAATCTTTAGATCAATCCTACACCTCTCAATGAGGAATCTAGGAAAAAATATTAGAAGCCATAAATAAGGTGATCCACATGGAGTTTGGCCCTAGTTGCCAATTTTAACACTCCCTCTCAACTAGGGAGAACTTTATCTGCAATCCGTCAGACCGTCGTTGTTATCCATCCATCAAATGCACTATCCTGTACAGCTTGACCCCAATCTGCTCAGCTCGAACTATGAAGAAGAAGAAATGATTGAGGATGTATCATACAATCCTCCACTGACCAGAAGTCTCAAAGTGTAAACCACTCTCACTGATCCCAGATCAGTATCATTGATCCCAGACCAATGGAGGTCATCCTAGCATAGGGAGTACGGTAGATACAACGATGCGTCCATTGATAGTACTACTATGGTCCCAGACTACATGGATAGGATGCCTCGACAAGAGAACGAATCATCCTGTCCAGTGGATGCCACGGAGAACTAATCATCCTGGCCTACAAGAGAACTAACCATCCTACTCCACAGTCACCACAAAGTACGAATCATCCTAGCCCACAAGAGAACTAATCATCCTGTTCCGCAGTCACCACGAGGTGTCACAGGGGAAGGTTGAACCTTTACCCTGTACATAGTGCACCACCAGGGGATGGTGACTTGCCCTGTGGTCACATGTCACTCCAAGAAGTACCTCGTGCCCCCCTAGAGCTCCCAGAGCTCAATACATCATACTCGACCCTCATAAGAGGGTCTCTAAACAACACCAAGTCGTTCTCGGAAAGTCAGAAATTTGACCTTTCCTAAGGGTTTTGTCAAAATGTCATCAACCTGTTCATCTATACCGATATGTTGGAACCTTATTGCTCCTCGCTACACCATATCTCGAATATAGTGGTACCTGATATCAATATGCTTGGAGCAATCATTAAATACAGGATTTTCTGATAAACGGATTCCGCTCTAGTTGTCACACAGAATCACGGTGGTATCCAATGTAAATCCAAACAACTCACTGAAGAGCTTGCTGCCTCACAGGAGGCCATGCTAGCAGAAATGTACTCTGCCTCGGCGGTGCTCAAAGCCACCGACTTCTGCTTCATACTCATCCAAGATATCGAGGCAGATCCCAAAGAGAAACATCACCCGGAAGTGCTTTTTTGGTCCATCACACTGCCTGCCCAATCAGCATCAATATACCCAAGTAGTCTCACATCTCCGGCAGTGTATCTCAACCCATGAGTGATTGTGCCACAAAAATATCTCAAAAGATTCTTTGCACTAATCCAATGTGAGTGGTGAGGCTCAACCATATGCTGACTCAATGTGTTGACTGCAAAGCATATATTCGAACGGGAGTTCACCAAGAACATTAATGCTCCAACGAGTTGATGATACTCGATAGCATTTCGTAAAACAGGTCCGGCAGCACTACCGCTTAACTTCTTGAAGTCAAGTTCCATCAGGGTAGTTATGGTCTTGCAATCCACCATGCCAAAACTCTCCAATATCTTCACCACATATTTTCCTTGAGATAGGAAAATCTCCCCTGGTTTCTGCCAAACTTCCAGTCCTAGGAAATAGTGCATAAGTCCTAGGTCTTTCATCTCGAACTCAGAAGCCAGCTCCCTCTTACATTCGTGAATGAGAGGGTTTGCACCTGTTAGAAAGAGGTTGTCAACATATAGCACCAGTATGAAAGGCTTGTCATCTATAACCTTAAAGTAAAGGTTAGGGTCGGCTTCATTCCTAGTGAATCCCAGCTTCATCAAGTAGCTATCGATCCTCTCATACCATGCTCGGGGTGCTTGCTTTAGCCCATAGAGGGCCTTCTTCAACCTGCACACATGAGATTCTCGATCATAAATCTCAAATCCTTCGGGTTGCTCCTAGACCTCTTCTTTCATTGAACCATGTAAGAACGCAGTCTTGACATCCATCTGATATAGGTTCCATCCTTGCAAAGCAACAAGGGCTATGATCGAGCGGATGGTGGTATATCGGGCAATAGGTGCAAATATTTCGTCACAATTTATACCTTCCTTTTGAGAGAAGCCACGAGCGACAAAACAAGACTTATACTTTTCCGCACTTCCATCAACTGCATGCTTTATCTTGTAAAGCCGTTTTGAAGTGTCAATTGCTTTGTCCTGGGGTCTGGGGACCACATCCCAGACATCGTTTTTCATAATGGACTCATATTCCTCGGTCATAGCATCCTTCCATACTTGATGCTTAACGGCATCTGTGAATGACGAAGGCTCATTTTGGATGATCGTGCTCATGATGGTCAGGTATCCTTGATACCTGTTCGGCTTCTTACTTTCACGGAAGGTTCCTCGGGGTGCAATCTGTCCTTCAGCATCATCAAGTGTCCCCCTAAGCCATGAAGGCCTCTTCCTAGAAGAGGAAGGCTCTTGCGGAGGAGGATCAATAGGATCCATAGGTTCTTCCACATATGGCATCGTCTCATCTTCTTTTTCCTTTAGTTCCCTAGTGTTAACTTCTTTAGATCCCCTTAAAGTAGGAAGATTGTCTACCTTGCTAAGAGCCATATCTTCGTCAAAGGTGACATCATGACTAATCTCGACTTCCCTTTGACCAGCTACATAGATTCTATAGCCCTTAGTATTTTCGCTATAGCCCATGAAGATTCCTTTCTTTCCAGATGCACCCAGTTTATTCATTTTTTCTTTAGGCACATGAAAATATACAGGGCTTCCAAAAATTCTAAATTGAGATACGTCAGGTTTCTTACTGGTGAACATTTCTTTGGGAGTCTTGGAACCCAATGCTTGATGAGGGCATCGGTTTTGTACATATATGGCGGTATTTGCAGCTTTGGCCCATAGAAACTTCGAAAATCTTTGATCATGGAGCATAGCGCAGACAACTTCCACAATTGTACGATTCTTCCTTTCTGCCACACCATTCCATTCATGAGTATATGGTGTAGTAGTCTCCCTCTTAATGCCAACCTCTTTGCAAAAGCCATGAAACTCATTGGATTCATATTCAGTCCTTAAGATCTTGATCTTCTTTTCGGTTTGATTCTCGATCAAGGCTTTGAAGTGCCGAAACCAGGAGAACACTTTATCCTTCTTTTTCAAGAAGTATATCCAAGTCTTGCGAGAATAATCATCTGTAAAAGTGAGGTAATATAAATATCCTCCCACGAAGTTCATAGGCATCATACCGAATATGTCTGAGTGAACCAACTGCAGTATATCGGAGGTCTTGCTTTGGCTTGAGGGGAATGGTCCCCTTTTGAGTTTCCCTTTGGCACATCCTGGACATACACCTTCTTTCTCTAATCTGAACTCGGGCATCCCGGTCACCATTTTTCTTACATCCGGTAGAGCTTTATAATGAAGGTGAGCAAACCTCCAATGCCATAGTTCGAACTAAAGAGATGTGTCACAAGACATGACACCTAGCGGACTTCCACCGACCTGATATAATGAATCAACTCGAAATCTAAGAGTAAAAGCATTTTTAAAGTTCTTTTTCCATACACGTACCTTGCCATCGCTGAAGGCCACCTTGTAGCCTTTGTCTTCCATTGCCAAAATGGACACCAAGTTCTTTTTGAGATCGGGTACATATAATACATCTTGTAAGTGGATGGTATTACCCTGATTCAATTGAAGAGTTACATTTCCCACACCTTTCACGGGATATTTTGAATTATCTCCAAGAACAATTTCCAGGTTGATTTCCTTCTCTATCAGATTATAGAGAGCTTCTTTGTAACTAGTGAGGTGCCTTGAGGCACCACTATCAATACGCCAATTTCTCAGCGAGTCCGAAGGAGCAGTAGTAGATAGAGATGCTAGTAGATAATATTCATCTTGCTTATTATTAACAGTGTTAGATTCATACCTAGAATTTCTTGCCTTCTTGAATGGTTGTCCTCTTCCTTGATTTTCGGCACATCTTTTACCTCTGCCATTTGACCCGCCATTCCTTTGATTGCCTTGAGAGGGATTTTGATCATCATCCCGGTGTTACTCCCTTTTATCAGGGCACTCCCTTGCATAGTGACCCGTTTTATTGCAATTGTAACATCGTCCTTTTCTTCCACCCTTTGGTCCAGCCTTTCTTTTGAATTTAGCCCAGGAATTGTTTCTTCTTTTAGTATGAGAAGAAAAGGCAGAGGGATGACCTTTAAGTATGGGCATTTCTTGCTCTTCCATCCTCGTTTCTTCTTGAATGCATCTGGCCATTAATTCCTCAAATCCAGGAATTACGTTATTGTTGAGAAGAGTAGTCTTGAATATATACCATTCAGATGGCAGTCCTCCAAGAGTTGTGAGTGTCATTTCCTTGTCAGGAATTACTTCCCCAATAGATAGGAGATCGTTCTTGATCTCGGTGATCCTTGAAAAATATGCTTACATACTCTCATCTTTTCCCTTCTTAATTTCCTTCAGCTTATTTCTAAGAAACAAGACTTGATTTGCATCATTAACTTTAAATAAACTCACCAGTCTATCGTAGATTTCCTTGGAGGTGTTCAACTCAGAAACATAAGCCACCAAGCGCTTGTCGATAAAGTCCCGAATGATCTTCTTTGCTTTGACTTCTCCCTTGGTCCATTTGTTCCCAGTAGCAGCGGATGCATTTGATGGAGGCTCAACAATCCCGCCTCTCACATGGTCCAACACTTCTTGCTCTTCTAATGTTAGATCGAGAGACATCTTCCATCCATGATAGTCAGACTTCTCACGGAGTTTGTCTTCAGCAGGGAAGTATGTTGAGGACCCCATGACTTCTTTAAGATAGCCTTGCCAACCTTCTTTTCGGTGATTTCTCTTGCTTGGGCTTTGTCTTCACCTCAGCTCTGATACCATGTTATATTATGGTATGTTCTATGCTTAGAGCAGTTTACTTATTTTTCTTCTTATTAGCCACAGATTAGCAATCACATATACATTAAGTAAAGTGCAGATAGAACATTAAATGATCAACAGAAAACAAGCCAAGACAAGAAACACAAGGTGTGGCGACTAGCCAGGGACAAATCCCAATGCGGGGAAACCCTTTGATCAAATCTTTTTTTATCTTCAATAGTTCAACAAAGAGAAATAGTACAAAATCTAAATTCTGAAATTTTATATCAGCAACAGCAAACCCTAGATCAGCAAAGTCAAACTTGGTTAAACTCGCTGAAATTGACCTCTAAAATACTTGGTCAATTTCTGATCAACTTGTCCTCAAACAGCTTGAAGAAACAGCCCTTGAACAGCACCAAAAGTTCAGTCAATTTGCAGATTTCTTAAGTCAACTTGCAGCGCTAAACCAGGGCAGTCAACACTGGTCAAACCAAAGGTCAGATCACCTCGATTTTTGTGCCAAAAATTGTGGCCTGCCTAGGAGAGGCAACCACACCCAATCTGCACTTCAGGAACGTCAACGCTTGGTCAACGTTTGTTAAAGAGATGACCTACTGCCCTAGAGTCCTTTCTGTGTCTTCCTTGCCCTAGGACGTCTTCCTTTCAACCACACGTGTGAGAGAGAGAGAGAGGCTCCTTTTATGCGTAGGAGAGAGAGAGAGAGAGAAGATGAGCGAATTGAATTGTCCAAATGAGGAGAATGCTCCTTGTATTTATATGCAAACGTTGAGGTTGAATAGACATGACTGTTGGGCTTCTGAGCCTACATAAGTTTGTTGGCCGACCTTGACAATTTGTCCATAATCAAACTAGATTCATATCTCCATAAATACTTATCGGAACTAGATGATCTTTAGATCAATCCTAAACCTCTCAATGAGAGAAATCTAGGAAAGAAATCAGAAGCCATAAATAAAGTGATCCACATGGAGTTTGGCTCTAGTTGCCAATTTTAACACCATGAAACTAGTGCCTTAAGATAAATTGCTCAACAAGAATAAAAGATACATATGCTCAAAACAAAAGTAGAATGCTTCCAACAAAGAAAGCAAAGCAATCCTGAAATGAAAACAAAGATGTTAGCATAATAATCAATACAAGATATAAAATGTTTTCAAAATATAATCAATGCCTATATCAAAGCATATAGAGATATCTTGCAAAAGGAAAAGCGATTAGTGTTCTAGTTGCAAAAAAAAATGAAACAAAGTTTGAAAACATAAAATATTCAATAATGACAAGTAGAACGGACAATTGCAAGTAAAACCATAAGATGTATTAGCATGAGATGCACTTATACTAAATTTGAATGCAATTAGTTTTGGTTGTTTTTAATCTAAAATGCCTAATCTAAGTGTGAAGTCCTCTTGAGCTCTTACCAAAGGGTAAAATTGGGTTGACTGTAAGAGAGAGGGGGCGAGGACACAGAGTCGTCATTAACGATACCCATCCCCCAGTCTTACGAGTCAGCGTGTCTTCATTCCTACAAGGGGACAAGCCACCTTCATAACAGCAAGGTCCCAACACTTTTACCTTAATTCGTACTAGATGGAAGAACTGTCTAAGAAAATATTTTTCCCTATACTTTTTATCAACCAAACTTATGCTTGGAGGTTAATTTTACTGAAGCTTGAAAGCTTTTCTATACTAAAATGCCTAGATGAGAGTGCAAATTGTGTTAATTCCCCAATTAAAATATAATTACATACAAATGTTTCATAAATGGAAAATCAAATAGCTTGTAAAACTTTGAGAATTTAGCATGTAAATGAACTCATATATGCTTGCATAGAAAATAAGCAAATCAAGTAGATTGTTTTAAAACTATGATTGTTCCAATAGAATTGCTTTAAAAGTCACTAATGTGTAAAATCAAAAAGTGAAGCATGTACTTGAAAGAATAATCAAAACTTGCCACAATGTTAAACGCTTGCACATTAAATAAAAACTTACTCAAAATTTACAAGTTGAAGCTTATGCATGTGAGAGATTCAAAATTAGGAAAAAATGCAAGCAGATTGGAATAAGTTAATTCTTAAGCATGAAATTAAGTGTTTAGAAATTAAGAAAACTAGAAACAAAAATCAATCAAACCATAAGAATACCCTCCTCAAATGAGGAAGGAGGATGCCATGGGAAAAAATCCCAAACTCCCTCAAAACAGAAATTTTATTTTATTAGAGCTTGAAGTGGGTTAAAATGCCTCTAAAGGGTTGCCCACAATATAAGAGAGATCTATACAAAGTGCAAAAATTTACAAGGTTAAACTCTCTCTCAAGAATATACAACAACAAACTACAAGGCTCAAAATGCCCTTCAATAAATAGTCGCAAGGCTCAATAAGGCCCACGGCCTAAGTGAACTTGTAGCTTCCCTTGAAATGCTTACGGTCTCCCTCAAGTGCTCACGATTTCCTTTCAAAAAGCGATCCTTGAAATGGGTGAGGGGGTCCTACATGCACACAAGTAAGTAGTTTCTCAATGTCTCTCTTCAAAGCTCTTTGTTGTCCAACGCTTCAAGCTTATGGGCGGAAAAATGAAAACCAATAGTTAACTGAAAATAAATCAAAACAAACAAACTAGAATACAAATTTAATGTACAAAAATACTAGCTCAAATACTAAAAGTAAACCCCCATACTTACCTAGTTTTGATGATGGCTCTTTGAATAGCAAATATGACTTTGAAAAGCTAGAATCAAAAGAGTATTTAAATGATGATCAAGTAACTATAGAGTAAAGAAACTCCCTCTTGCTTCTTTGGATGGAAGGCTTTGGAGTGGAAGATGGCTAAGACTTGGATCGCTATGGCTCTAGGAGTTGGTTGATCTCATGAAGATTTCCCCCACTTCCAGATAGATTCCTGCACAAAAAATGAAAATCTTTCCTACACACTTGAAAGAGATATTAGTTCATACAAAGACAAACAATATAATAAACAGGATAACCAAACATTTCTCCTAAAATGAGTTGGAAAGCTTATTCCTAGAATATAACTCTAAATCAATGGGTGTGCAAGATAGCTTGCACACACCAATCCAAATAAAATGGCAAAATACAATCTAATATTCATTCAATATGCAAAAAGAAATGAACATAAAAGCACTAGCATGAAAATAAATCACCTCATTATGCCAAGAGAACATAAGCCATGTAGCTCCAAAGTCTTGATTATATTAAAAATATGCAAGTACAAACAGGCAGCGTCTTCTCAAGCCCAATACTCATAACATGATGTAGAATATGAAAGCCCAAGACTCATTTTATAGAGAAATAGGAGATAATCTCAATGTAAAAACTAATGACAAGTGGAACGCTGAAGATCCCAATGCTAGCAAGTCAAATTCCAAGTGGTTGAGTTGATTGATGAAAACTAATGTCAAATGTTGAAGGTGGCAGCGAGTTACACCTTAATTGTTCATCAAATATCCTCAAATCTCTTGTACGTATGCTCTTGAGAAACATGTGTGAGAAAAGTGGAAGTAAGTGGCAGCAATATCCTATGAAATGTGCAGCCGCAAATTACCATGTCACAATCCCAAAGTATTGTCTCTTCATTACTTGCGTTGAACTCAGAAATCAGGTCTACGTATGACTTCAAACCGCTGATGTATTGGTTGTGAACTGGCAGCCAAGCTTAATTGTCCAACAAATGAGTTAAGTGGGGAATGAAGTGGAGGAAAGTGGGGGAGAAAGTTTGTCCCATGTGGTAATGTTGTCCCCCTACTCAAATCTTAGTCCATCTGTGAACAATCCAAGATTGAATTTTGACCTGCTGAGTGAATAATTCGTGGTTCTCCAAACTGCTTGTTGACTTGGCCCAATGGATCCCTCGATTTGTGGTGATGAAGTGGCTGCCATGTCACACATTTTGTCCCCCTTTATCCTTTTAATGTGCACCACCTTAAAAAACATTAAAGTTTAGCCATACGTAACACTTCGACATTGCCTTTTTAACTTCATCATGGAACCCTTTGACTAGCATTTGGAACTTTGACTTGGGATTTCCTCCATGTGGTGGGTCCCACATGGACGCCACATCACCTTTGACTTCCAGTCAGTTTTCCTTGTCACTTGTTTGACTTATTTTGACTTTGGAAAATTTTATGAATTTTTCCAATTATTCATTTTTTTGAACTTATTCCTCATTTTTGCCACTGACATTAGAAAAATCAGCTTTTGAGGGACCATAAGTCGCTTTTTAACCTCAAAGTAGATCCTCGAATAATGTTGGGTCTTTGAAGATGAATTTCGAGCAGTCATGCGCCCCAAACATTTTCTAAGACCACTTATTTACATCATTACATAGAAAATAATTAAAAAATCTCATTTTGCAGGAAATTTTTAATTATTAAAAATCCTACTTAGACCTAGTCAAATTCCACGAAATTTCAGAGATGAATTACATTGACTCTAGACACTAAGATGCATTAGGGGTTCAACCTTCAAGCTATCACCCCCGGCTTTGGGGTAATGCCAAAACCTAGAAAATTATTCGTCGCTAAAAAGCAAGAATAATTAACCAAGTAAAAAAAAACACTCCAAGGTGTACTTGCTTATTGATCGAGTCCCAACACCCTAGGCCTATTACATGGTTTTATTCATCATGCTAGTGATATTTATACAATATCCCTGTAGGACTGCAGAATCTGAAAACTGAAGAAGAAAGTGAGAAGAAGAAGAAGTAGAGTTTGCAAACTCTAGTAATATGATGATGATTGATGGTACAAACATCCATTGGTACATCCTTTGGCATGCAATCCTCAAATAATCATCAGGTGCCACTCCAGTGGTCAACACGGCCAATTTATTTTTCTCTCATATTTATGATATTTCCCTCTGTGTCATATTCTTTATGCACTCTTGAGTCTTAACAATAACTAACATATGCAAGGCTATGGATTGGCCTATGAAAAGCAAATTGTAGATGATATATGAATAGATGTTAAATGCCCTTACTACAAGCCATCCACTGTGTACATTACAATGCATTTTCAAATTTCAAATTTTCCTTTTAAATCAATGATCCACCAAGACTCCAGGACGGGAAGACACGAGTGCGAGGAGACACAAAAGGGGGGCGTGCGGGAGTACCCTCAAATTTTAGGGAAATTTAAAGGGGAGAGGGAGACATCGAGGTATATAATTTTTTTCTATATATATATATATATAATTCAAATTCATATTCAATAATGAAAGCGTAAATACATTGATCCATACATAATTGAATTAAATAATAAAATACATTCATCCATACTCATCATTCTTACTAATACATACATCATTCATCCATAGACCAAGAAATTCAATAATGAAATATATTGATCCATATTCATCATTCATTATTCACCATTCTATAAATCTTCATTGGTTTGAAATTTCAAATTCATCATTCATCGTTCTAGAATCTAATTATTACTAAGCAAAATATACTATAGTAGATACTGAAATCTGAAGACTGGAATAGTAAAGGTTGACAAGTCAGTCTAATGTGCAAAGAGGGCTTGGTACTCTTGATTAAATATTAATTCCATACCCTTGTACATGACAAAATCCAATCATCAATGGAAACGTTACAACCCCCCAATCCTAAAATCCTGAAAATATTTTTAAGTCTACTAGATTTTGAGTGAGATCTAAAATTCCACTTTCTCCATATGAAAGCGTAAATACATTGATCCATACATAATTGAATTAAATAATGAAATACAGTGATCCATACTCATCATTCTTACTAATACATACATCATTCATCCATAGACTAAGAGATTCAATAATGAAATATATTGATCCAAATTCATCATTCATTATTCACCATTCTATAATCTACATTGGTTTGAAATTTAAAATTCATCATTCATCGTTCTAGAATCTAATTATTACTAAGCAAAATGTACTATAGTAGATACTGAAATCTGAAGACTGGAATAGTAAATTGATATAACTAAAACTCAAAAATAGTAAAGGTTGACAAGTCAATTTAATGTACTTAGAGGGCTTGGTAATCTTGATTAAATATTAATTTCATACCCTCGTACACGACAAAATCCAATCATCAATGGAAACGTTACAACCCCCCAATCCTAAAATCCTAAAAAACTGTTAAGTTTGCTAGATTTGAGTGAGATCTAAAATTCCACTTTCTCGATATGAAATTCAATGAGGTCGGAACCACTCTCAAACATCCTGAGTCAGTTCATGGTAATATTAAAAATTTAAAATGATGAAAATGAAAGATAAAGGAGAATGTTGCTTTTACTTAAATTAAGGGCAAACGCCTATCCCTTCATGAAGGGGGTGCCCACAAGCACCCCTTTTGGGCATACGCATCCCCCAGGGCCCCACACTAGGGAAAAGTTTCCCCCTCTGTCTCCCCACGCCTCCCCAAATGGGGGACATAAGGAAATATTTCCCTAGGCGTCCACCCGTCCCAAGTGTGTGGGAAGCGTGAGGTGTGTGCACCCCACCCTGTGGGACACATCCACGTGGAGCCCTTTTTAATTTACATTAATTTAGTGCTTTGGTAATCTTGTTAATGTGTAACGAATAATCATAATAGGAAGTCAATGGGACTCAGCAATACAATCCACTGTACGAACCTAAGTTGCACTGAAACAAATACGGGGTTTGAAACGGATACGACAAATTTTCAAAAAATCTAGATACGATAAGGTAGGAAACGACACATAGAGAAAAAAATAAATAAATAACTAAATAAATAAATAAATATATATATATATATATATATATATATATATAATAAAAATTTCATATTACCATTCATGTTTTAGAATCTAGATTAGATCTAAAGACTAAAAAATACATAATCAATTATCATCTATGATCTATGATCTATTATGATTCATCACCATCAATTCAACATAAACATTGTCATCATCATTAACGATTATTATAACATCCATGCTCCAACATATCATCAAGTTTTTGTTTCAAATTTCAATCATCAAGCTATCAACATGACAAGTTACACCATCATTACCAAAATTAATAATGCATACTAATTACTACATAGTACAAAGTACAAAGTGAACTATGATTGGCAATCTACTATCATTATTCATAATTCATATGGTTGTTCAAAAGTTTAAAAATTAAAACACCATCATAAATTACATTTACATATCATCAAATATGTCTTCATTCATGCCACTAGAAGGTTCCACATCCTCTTTAGAAGTGGGACTGGGAACATTGTTGCCATGTCCACTTGAAGATCCACCTATTGGTGACTCTGCATCAAACAAATCATATGAGACATGGCATTCAATGTCATATCCAAGTCAGGCAACTCTAGTTCCACGTCCCATAATTTGGTGGGCCAAAATTTGTATTCATCTCTCTTGTGTGATAGAAGGCGAAGGTTTGAATAAACATACACTAGTTCCATAGCCTTCTTAGAGCCCAATCTGTTTCGCCTCACTAAATAGATGAAGCCGTATGTACTATAGTTCCTTTCTACTGAAGAGGAACTAGCAACTTGTAACAAGATCTTAATGGCCAATTTTTGGATATGTGGAAGTACCCCACCATAGAAGTTCCACCACTCAATTGGACTTAATCTGGTTGTCCCGCATACACTCGACATCACAACCCCAACCCTCCGATCCCACAAAAAGAGAAAACTGTGCACGTATCCGAAGCCCAGTTTCAGGATCTACAAAAAGCTTTCTAAAATCATTTTTAAATCCTTCTGCAACCTCTGGGTCTTTGTTTGGTGCGGTTCTTTCTGGATCACTTAGCAACTCTGCAACATAATATTTTGGATTCATTGCATATGCTAAAAGGTGCAATGGGGTGGTCATATTGTTCCACCTTTTGGTTAATATATCTTTTACTTCTCTGTAAAAGAATTCATCTGGGTCATTCTCCTTGGCATTTATAACCAACCCTATCTTCTCTATCATGGAATCAATGCCCTCATACACCTCTCCCAAATTAGGCATATATGTGTCAAACATATGGAGCAAATCCACAATTGGCTTAGTAAATGCCAAGAGGTACTCCACCCTATCCCACCATTCATCATCAACAACCAACCATTTCATTGCTCGTGCTCTATCAGATTGGGATTGCCTCCATTGATTCCAAAGATAACTGCATACCATTGATTGTAATGGATCTTTCACATGCATAAGTCTTGTTAAGACTATGATGTAAGAAGCAAATCAAGTCTCGACAACCTACAAGTGCTAAATTGCCAATGTTTCAAATTTCAACAAATCATAAATCATAATTTGATTGAATAACTATTATGATTCACGAATCATGACATTTGAGAATCCAATTTAGATATTTGAATTTAGAGTCAGAAATTAGAATTTATGAAATAAACTTTAAAGTATAGGTACCTTAAGAAGCTCCAACTTAGCAAATTCCATGTAGATGCCTTGAGACATGTGGTTGTTTGTGATAAAGGCTTGAATTTCTTTTGCCTCTTCAAAAACAACTCGAATCCACTCAATTTGCTTCCCCATCTTGCTCAACATGAAGTTCAATGAATGTACAACACAAGGGGTCCAAAAGATGTGTTGATGTTTGCCTTCAATAATTAGGCCTGCTGCTCTACACGTCGTTGCATTGTCAGTTATTACCTGGACAACATTTTCAAGCCCCACCAATTCAATTGCTTCAATCAAGATGTTAGCAATGAATTGAGAATCTTTCATCTACCCCTCACAATCCACTGCCTTCAAAGGCATTGCCCCCTGTGGGCTCTAAGCAATCACATTGATCAAAGGCATATTTCTTTGATCTTTCCATCCATCAGAAATGATGGACACCCCTGAAATAAGCCATGAATGACGAATGGGGCTTAATTTAGCCTCCAAATCTAACTTTTCAGCACTCAACAATGTCGTGCATACCTTCTCATATCCAGGGCTCTTGTACCCTCTTGGGGCTTCATTCACTGGTTTTATCATCTTTGCCCAGTAAGGAGATCGCACAAGGTTAAAGGGAAGACCATTTGCATAAATGCATTGGGTTATAATTGCATCTGTTATCTCTCGAGCGTCATTATTAAAACTCTTTTCAAGCGGTCCCAAATTTGACTGCTTTGAACAAACAATTCCATGAGAATGAAGTGGAGGCTTTGATGAAGATGCTCCCAACCTTGTTGGGTGTTTTAAATGGGAGGCAGGATTTGCCTCATTTGCTTTAGCATCTTCCTCACCTTGTTCTCTGTGATATTTTGCAAGTTTTGTCGTGCTTAAACCATTTCCATCTGTCCCATTCTCTGTAGGTGGGCCACTACATATTCAAACCCCATTTCCTTTTAACCCGAGCAAATGTGCTTTAACCCGTGTGTATGATCACTCATACTCCTTTTTACACTCACTACAAACCCATGCCAATGATCCCCCTCCTTGGATATTCCCAACAATAGTTACATATTTCCAAAGTGGTGACTTTGGAACGACTTTAGCGGCAGATTCAATTTCAAGTTCCACTTCCTCTGCCTCACAAATGGCTGAACTTGAAGTCACCATGAATGATGAGGATGATGTAAATGAATTATGAAATTGCAAAATAAAATTGACAAATTGACAAATATGTACATTTTCCCTTTGTAATGTAAAACATATTTTTTTAAAGAAATAAAAATAAAAAGATGTACTTTTGAGTCTTGATTTTTATTGCCCTACTTAAGTCTTATTGTGGTCATTCATTGGAAATAAATAAAATTATCTTATAGTATCTTACACTAATAGATACCATGCCTTCCCTTTAAGAGAAATAAGTAAGGTTGGTAGTCTTTAATTTTCATTACAATATGAACTTTGAACTTTGAAGCCTCTCTAGTATTTAATATTATCTTTTCTGAAGATAGAAATGTCCATTTTAATGTGCACACCATACTTTGCTTCTATCTTTCTGAACATTGAGCTTCCTAGAGTGAAAAAGGTCCCAAAATTTATTGTGCTTATTTAATATTTAGTTGATTTAATATTGTCCATCGTTTCTAAAGTTTGGGAGCATAAGTTATAACAGAACAAGTTGGCTCTCTGGCGGCAATAGTAGTCGGGCAACGGAAATCTCAGCTCTGCTTTGCAACAGCGGTCCCTGTGGCAACCTCCGGTGACAGCAGTCTCAGCAGAGGCAATAGTGGACTCGGGCAACAGAGGTAACAGTAGACTCGGGCAATAGAGGCACCAGTCGACTCGTGCGGCAGAGGCACCCGTCGACTCAGGCGGCAGAGGCACCAGTGGACTCGAGCAGCAAAGGTAGCAGTCAACTCAGGCAGCGGAGGCACCAATGGGCTCTTCAGCGGCAGTAGTAGGGTAAATATATAAAAACATAAAACTTAAAACATAAGAAAAACGTAGATGTGTAAATTGATAAACATATAAAAAAAAAAGTATTCGTTCCCGGCATTTGCATCATGAAAATACGGGAAACGTATTTTAAAAACCCTGCACCCATTTCGAAATAACCAATACATATTCCCAATTTCACTGATCCATTTCAAAATCGAAAAACCTTCTCGGAAACGGCGCCCGTTTTTCCCCAGCCGTTTCAAAATTTTTGAAACGGAGCTGATACGTTTCAAGGCCGTTTCGTAGGCGTTCATGTATCCAAAATGCCGAACGGCGGATTCGTGGGGCCAGGGCAGTGTTTCCAGTAACTTAGGTACAAACATAGTAATAATGTAAAAGCAACTCCTATCACTCATCTACAAACAGGTTTTCACTCCTATCACTCATCACTCACCATAGTAAAATTGCTTTCAATATAAGAAATTATTTAATAAACCACATTTGTTAAGTTATTTCTGGTTAAACCCATGAAGAATAATTAAATAAATCATTATTTATTTAATTATCTTCTAGGAATAATTAATTAAACCATTGTTTAACTAATATTCCCTCTCATATTTGACCCAATTATGAGAAATAATTAGATAAATCATTATTTTTCTTATTTTTCTCTAGCAATAATTAATTAATCATTATTTAGTTATTATTCTTGTCAAGTTTGACTAAATCCTCTAGGAATACCTAAACAAATCATTATTTGTTTATTATTTCTTAACCATATTCCTTGACATGATAAATAAATCATTTATTTATTTATTATTTCTAAATAAAAGTATTTAACCAATTTAAATTCTTTTTCCCTCCAACCAAATATAATAAAATATTCCAAACAGTTAATTCTAGAATTTGGTTAATAATATTTTATTATTTTCCATTATTCGAGAATAACCTAATATTTTGTTATAAATTTGAGGGTTTTACATCTATTCTTCACTTTTGATCATTTTCATTGTTACACTCACTATTGCAACTCTGATTATTATCATTGTCACTCACCATTTGCCTTTTTCTTTTGAGTTCCCATTGAGCTGAAACATTTTGTTTGTTGGGTTTACACATTGTAGAGAAGAGAGAGACTCTACAAAGCTGAAGACATTGAGGATAAGCCAAGAACCCATTCCATAGAGGGGAACTGGTAACATTATTTGTTCCCTTCACAAGTGTCATCTAATAAAACATAATCTTTATATCTGGTTTCCATTGGATAATTGGAGTTATTTGCGCTTATTTTCTTATTCCATTTTGTTGTTTAGCTATTTATGTTGCATAGATCAGGACTTTCGTAGGTTTTTTTCTATCATTTGTTGCAGATCCACATATTTTAAAGTCATTTTTACTGTTAACACTGTTTGTCATCCACAATCTAAAGTGGTTTCTTTTTGTAGACCTTCGAGAAGAACTCTACACAACAGATGGTGACTCCACTGTGTTTATAATTCTGATTCAGAAACCTGGGTGACCTTCAATTTCAGCTTAGGTTTTTCTTTTTTCAGTCTCTTAATGTTGTTTACTAGCATTCTAACCCTAGATCAATCAAATTTCTAACTTCCGAAAGTTTTCTGGTTATTTCCGCAAGTGACAAGAACTAGTCGCACCAGAGACGACAATTTTTTCCGCGACTTACCACCCGAGAACTGAGGAGCAAAAATCGCACTTTTCAGCCCTAAACTTGTGATCTGGGGTCCAGAGTGCACTTTCTGGCCCAAAAAGTGTGATCTCCCCTAAAACAGGGCAATACCTACGATTTTAGGGTTTCCATGAATTTTTATGACCATTTTCTGGGTTTTGCCGAGAGCACTCTGCTGGGTTGGTTGACCATTGTCTTAGCTCGCTTAGGCCTTGATCTACTCTATTTTCCTTGTCGAAGTGGAATTTAGCACCCTAGGGCTTCTAGTACGCTTCCACCTTTGTAGGAGTTCAGCTGAGTAAGAAGTCTGCGTTTTTGCAGAGCTTTCAGCCATACATTTCAGAGTTGTACCTTTCGTTTTCAGATCTTTAAAGATAGGTTGTTTCCATCCAAGTTCCCTCTTGAACCTTGTTTGGTCATTTTCCGTAGGGTGCCACTGCTTGCCCTAAGTTCCACACCCATCGCCTATCTTTTGCAACGATTTTCCTCATTAGTTTTTTGTTGTTGCTGCACCACTTTCCAGCAACATAGTGTCATTTGATCCCAATCACACCGACGCTTAGATCTCTTGGCCATTTTAGTGTATTTTCAGTTGATTTTGCCACCAACCAACACAGTGTTTGCAAACCCAGTTTGAGTGGGGTTTAAATAGTTGAATTGTTGGTTTTTTTTTTGTTTTTAATTTCAGTTTATTTACAGTATTTTAGCAAACTTTTTCTTTTTTCAAACATGATCTGGGCTTAATTCCCATATGTGGTGTTCGTCTAATTCCATATCGATGACTCCATTCGCCTTCAGTTGTTCCAACGCACACTCACTAGAAATGTTGGGAAGTGGTACAACCCTCCACTTCTCATTCCACTTTTGCGACGCTTGCTAAAGTGTTCCTTTCATATTTTCAGTTACCCATTCGATACGACACCAGTACGGAGCTCTTGACCACATTTCGTCAATCCTCTGCCACCCATCTTTCCGACCATGTCCAAAAATGGCATAGAAGGAGAAGCATGTGTCGTGCTCCTTCCTTCGAAGACCGTGTCTATATCAATTGGTTTCTTAAGACTCTCTTAGCGCCCATTGCCAAAGATGTCACATCTCACTTTCCTCAGACAGAGGAAGAGGCTCTCCAAACCGCTCTGAGATATGACTTGATTTATGCTCAATCCGATTATGTCTATATTGTTACCAGACCTCCCTCATCCTCGTGGTGTCAATGCACCGAGGGCATCTCACGCCGCTAACGGTATCAATGGAACTATTTCACATCCTTAGCCGTATACTCTGCAAAGTTATGGCTATCCGCAGGGGGCACCAGTTCCTCCAACACTTATCCCCCTCTAGCCAACAACGTGTATTCAGGACAAAGCACATCTTATGCATTCACCCAACCACATCAACGAATGTCAGGGCCAACTAGTGCTCAACCTGTCTACTAGACCGTTGCCCCTTCACCATCTTACACATATGCACCGTCGAGCGCTCCAACCCCTCAGGCATTAGTGCCGCAGCCTCCCATGCATCCTCAATCCCAGCAGCGACCACCCCCTCAGGGCCAAGTGTATGCACAGCAGAGTATGACCAATCCCCAAAATTTGAAGAAAAAGAATAAGGGGAAGGGTAACAAGGGTAACCAAAGTAACCAGGGTAATCAACCTAATCAACCCCAGGGGAATCAGCCTAACACCAACAACCAGCAACAAGGCAACCAGTCCAAGAAGAACAAGGTTGTTCATACGAACAAGCCTTATGCATGTTGTGGTGTACATGGCCATTATACTCATGAGTGTCCCCTCTTACCTCAGATGCGCCAAATGTGGGAAGCCTAAGCAGCTTCTAGAGGTCAACCACCCACGTAGCAACCGCCTCAGAAACCTGCGCCATCTCAACCCGTCGTGTTTACGAATCCTTTCCCTCAACAAGGATTTGTTGTTGCTCAACCTCAACAAGGTCAAGCAGCCCACCCTCCCCAGGCTTCTGGTCCTGGTGACTACCAGATTCTCATGATGAATTCTAACGGTGTCAATACCTCCGATGTCAACTTGCAAACTCAGTCGCGTCAATACGACAAGCCATCAACTTCATCGGCCACCGAGAACAAAACCAAAGAGTCTACTGAGTCTCTTACGACATCAAATGGTCCTTTACAGATCCCTCAACCCAAAGTTGAGTCAATTCCCAAGATCCCCAAAGGGCCATTGCGCCGTAATGCGGCTTCTAACCAAGTTGCCCACACATACAGTATAGTAGAAGACTTGGCGCAATCACCTATCGCCATGTCGACGCTGGAGGTCCTCCAGTTGTGCCCATCTCAAAAGAAAGCTCTACTAACTGCTTTGGGCATAGTGGATCCTTCAGATGATCGTCTGATTGTCTTTCTTGTTGATGCGTCAGAACATCCTCCATTACCACCATCCGTTGCTTTCCAGATACCAGTCCGAGTCTGTAACGCCAGCATCTCCCGATGCATTATTGACAAAGGTGCATCCACTTGCGTGATGTCCACTGCTGTTTGGAAGCAACTCAAGTCACCTGAACTGTCCCCATCCACCATCACTTTCCGTAAGAGGGACGGTCACCCCTCCCAACCTCTCGGCACGTATTGCAATTGTCCAGTGACTCTTGCGGACAAGACTGTTAATGTAGACATTGAGGTTATTGATGCCCCTCTAGATTACAACATTATATGGGGTCGTAATTACACTTATGCCATGTCAGTCGTTGCGTCTGCGGTTTTCCGCAAAATGTGCTTCCCCCATGAAGGGAAGATCATCACTATCGATCAATTGACGTACTACGAGCTGTCGTCCTTCACCTCCCCTGAGTCCATTATCTCATCGATGTCCGGCAAGCAATCAACCACCCCTCTCACCAGTGTTTCACCCAGAGTCTACAAAGATTCCACCTTGTTGGGTGCTTACCCTGGTCCTCCCCCTCCCATATCTGAGCCCAGCTCATCAAGTTTTTGCATGTTACAGGCGTCACGGGCTGCTCAAAAGCAATCTGGTACCTCTGGTCAACAGTCAGTTCCACAACACCCTACTATTGCGACTTCAGCCAAGCCATCCAGATCCAACCCTCCAGGACCTCCTCCTTTTGTCGGTGCCTCTCCTTTATTCCCACCAGGAACTCTTCCTCCAAGCCTTAACCATCCAGGAACTATTCCGCCGAGACATTATCCTGCAAGACAGATACCTTCTTGTTTCGTCCTCCTGGAATCTTTTTTGTCCCTGTCATGGCTTCGTTGAGTCTCCCTAATATGACTTTGGGGATCCCAATTTGGTACATTGATCCCCCAACAAGCACTCTGCCTAATCAGCGCAGGCCATATCATGCTTTGATCTCGGTTCAACCAATCCCTACAACCCTTATCGCTGCTCTAATTCCACCGCAACCACAACAAGAACCCACTCCTGTTGCGAAAACATCCGGACAGGGGGGCAAAGCCAAGAAGAAGGAACTTAAGGACAAGGCTCCCCAAGCACCTCCAACTCCCAAGGCTCCAAAGTCGACACCTCCATGCACTTTGTGTAATGTTGTTGGGCATGCCACTAATAACTGTCTCAAGCTTCCTTGTCTCAAACCATTAGTCAACAATACGTTTCCTGAGTCTAACATACCTAAGGTCCAAGTTACCTTACCTAATTCAACCAAGAAACTTAAATCGTTGCGCACGAATCACCCTTGTGTTTTGTGTGATCATTATGGCCACTATTCCCATTGTTGCCCTCATCTCGACGAATTTCACAACTGCCTCCATGTGCTTCATGAATTCGAGGCCACTTGTAGTAGATCATCTACTCCTCTACCTATGGATTTTGGTACCACTAGTACACCAAAACAGGGGGACTCTAGTCCCACCATTGTGATCCCTCCCCCCGATGTCGAGATGACAGACTCCACGGTCCATATCCTTTACCTGTCGTCATCCTTGAGATCCTCGCAGGAAAACCTTTCTGAGGTTACTGCGTGCGCTTCTGTCGAACCCCCCTCGTCAGAAACCTGGGTCTCAACATCGGTAGATCTTCAGTCTACTAGCTTGTCAAATGATGCGTATGTGAACCGTCTTTCTCAGGATGATGCACCAGGTACTTGCATCATGTAGCTAATCTTCCTCTCGTCCACCCATCTTCCATTCTGATGAGGACATCATGGAAGCCATGACTACCCCTGATTACCCTTGGGACGATATGCACCATCGTGCGTACTTTCTCACATATTTGCAAACCCAGAAGTTTGCCCCCCATCTTACTCGTGATGATCGACGACGTATCTGATACTAGGGCCCTCACTATCTCCTCATCGGCGATGACCTTTATCGTCGTGGTGTTGATTGTATCCTTCATCGTTGTCTCACTCATCATTATGGCTAGGACCTTACATCATTCGTAAGGACTTGGGTAAGGGGGCATATCTTCTAGAGGATTTCGAAGACCAACTTCTTCCTAATCCTCGTAATGCACTCTACCTTAAGAAATTTTACCTATAACATGTCCCATTAATTTGCGTGTATTTATTTCTATCATGCATTTAGGTAGGTTGCATCATCTCATTTGTTGTCTTTTGCACCTTTCAAATGGATCCATCATCCACATTGTATATCGGTTATGCCAATGGTGTGAGTCATTTCTCCAGGAATCTAGCATCGACATCATGAGCCATTTTCACCCCCTTGCATATGTTAGTCCATGTTAACAACGAGTGCATTGGATCTGCCACCAATAACCAAGCCAAATATGACGCAGTGATAGGCTTGTTAGTCGATGCCCTTGCTCATTGCATCCTTCATCTTCATGTTCATTTAGATTCCTTGTTGCTTGTCATGCAAATGAATGGTGTGCATCATGTGCATAACCAATTCCTATTTAGAAAATATCTACGAGTTAAGCTATTGGTACGTGAATTTGAAGCCACTACTTTCAATCATGTTCCTAAAGCCCAAAATAACTATGTAGATACCATCGCAAATAACATTTTAGATTGGCATTTATCACATGTATACCACAGAAGACAACCATAAACAAAACACATGGCGAACCATCATCGTCAAGATGCATAATCACATTATGTATCACAAAAAACATATAAGTGTTTGGAGCCCATAGCTCTAAATACATCTGACATGCCCATAGCATGTTACAAAAATCAAAACAAAGGGACCCACATGTCCCTATCCCTAGTCACTGTCTAGCGGATCCCATGCCAATGACTCTGCTCCACCTACCCATAGATCACGTACCACTTGACCGGCCATCGTCGTGTGTTGCATGATCCCTCGCCCCTCTAAGGGAAGACTTGTACACTCATCTGGTATTAATCTTCTAGCTCATGCCACCCTCGCTCAGAAACTACAGCCAGGAGCACATCATATCTACGATGCATGTCAGCGAGTAGAGCATCGCCGTCTGGACCCTGGCGTGACGATGATGTTCCCTAATCTGCAACCCCAGGCACTGCAGCGCGACTTGCATTTCCTACAAGTTTCACCGGTGTTATATCTACATACCACATATTTTACACTCAGTACCATATACATGTGATAAAAATATGAAATGCACCATAAAAATAGCAACTTAACACTTACCATCTGGTCCCCGTGCTCGTCTGGGTGGAAGTGGTAGGTCAAGATCACCTTGGTAGTTCATCCCACTATAGGGATAATCATCTATGTAAAGGGGCATTTGATCCCAATGTGCGAAAAATTTGGATCAAAACGCAAGATTTAGGGCCTTTTCCTCCTCCCCAAATTCACCAAAGCTCAATTAGCAAATGAATTAAATTGACTTTGTTGTTTCATATTCATGATTCATACACTTGATGGTCCAATGATGCAACAAATTGTACCAGTAATTCCCGGGTGTGTAAGATGTTTCAGACCTCATGAGGGAGTGGCCCTTCAGGTAGCCCCCCACATGCTTGATGACTCCATATTATGCTACAGCCTCAGATGCAGTTCCGCAGATTTGATGGGTTCGGTTCCTACCGCTTGCAGCACTCATAGCATGCATGTCTCCTTCAGAGAATCCATTCAGTTTTGCAAAGCCCTTTCCTGTTTAGCAAGGCTTCTTTGGTTGTTATACCCTCCCTCCCACCCATTTTTTGAGGGAAGAGCCATTATGTCTCATGTACTTAGATGTTATTGTATTCAGTCTTGGCGCATGTTTTTCCAGGCATGTTATGTACATGGGATACATTGTATTATATTCTAGCTCATTTATGCCAGCATGTCATGTACCATTCAGCGTGAACTTTAGTGCTCAGTTTCATTTTTCGGGGCGCATTATTTTTGTTGTACTAAGTTATCTCGACGAGTATAGGTATGCCTCCCCCGCCTCACTCAGATCATGTACCACATCATAAAAGGAGACTTACATCAGTTAGTTGGTCTCGCCCCCTCAGTGACTATCGTCTTTTGATTTAGCTCCATTGGCCTCTCTCTCTCTCTGCCTCCCGTTCGGTGAAGTGATTGTGTCCTTACAACGTACTTCGGTCATGCGTTTTGCTCCTAACACTTGTACGTTGGGAGGCAATCTGTTATCACCAAAAAATTGATCATCTAGCCATAACCTACTAGATGGATCGAAGTACACCATGTAGGGCCAATTTTACCATAGTAAAATTGCTTTCACTATAAGAAATTACTTAATAAACCACATTTGTTAAGTTATTTCTGGTTAAACCCATGAAGAATAATTAAATAAATCATTATTTATTTAATTATCTTCTAGGAATAATTAATTAAACCATTGTTAAACTAATATTCCTTCTCATATTTGACCCAATTATGAGAAATAATTAGATAAATCATTATTTTTCTTATTTTTCTCTGGGAATAATTAATTAATCATTATTTAGTTATTATTCCTCGTCAAGTTTGACTAAATCCTCTAGGAATATTATCTTCTAGGAATAATTAATTAAACCATTGTTAAACTAATATTCCTTCTCATATTTGACCCAATTATGAGAAATAATTAGATAAATCATTATTTTTCTTATTTTTCTCTAGGAATAATTAATTAATCATTATTTAGTTATTATTCCTGGTCAAGTTTGACTAAATCCTCTAGGAATACTTAAACAAATCATTATTTGTTTATTATTCCTTAACCACAATCCTTGAAATGATAAATAAATCATTTATTTATTTATTATTTCTAAATAAAAGTATTTAACCAATTTAAATACTTTTTCCCTCCAACCAAATATAATAAAACATTTCAAACGGTTAATTCTAGAATTTGGTTAATAATATTTTATTATTTTCCATTATTCGAGAATAACCTAATATTTTGTTATAAATTGGAGGGTTTTACATCTATTCTTCACTTTTGATCATTTTCATTGTTGCACTCACTGTTGCAACTCTGATTATTATTAATCAGAGTCGCTCACCATTTGACTTTTTCTTTTGAGTTCCCATTGAGCTCAAACATTTTGTTTGCTGGATTTACACATTGTAGAGAAAAGAGAGACTCTACAAAGCTGAAGACATTGAGGTTAGCCAAGAACCCAAACCATAGAGGGGGATTGGTAACATTATTTGTTCCCTTCACAGGTGTCATCTAATAAAACATATTCTTTATATCTAGTTTCCATTGGATTATTGGAGTTATTTGCGCTTATTTTCTTATTCCATTTTGTTGTTTAACTATTCCTATTGCATAGATCAGGGCTTTGGCAGGTTTTGTTTCTATCATTTGCTGCAGATCCACACTATTTTATAGCCATTTTTACCATTAAGGCTGTTTGTCATCCACAATCTAAAGTGGTTTCTTTTTGTACATCTTCGAGAAGAATCTGGATTCTAGACAACTTTCTATTCAACTCCCTGTCCATATCCGACTTACAAAAAATGCTTAAGATTTCGTCAATTGATCAAATTACACTGCAAAGAAGCAAAACCACCTGTAAACCCTCATATGTACATGAGTGGAAAGTATGTGATTCTACATCATGTGACATACTTTGTGGGGTAACTTGCAGGGATGTTGATGATACACACCTTATTTTCTTTGCTTGAGGATGGTTGATCAAAGTGATCCTCCTTGATGGATCATGAGGTTGATACTTTTGGTGGTCACGATGTTGATCATTGATGATGGCAATGCACTGATCTGATGGTGCATGGGATGTTAGATGTTGATTCGGTGGACTGGGTGGTTGATTGATACTTCGCTTGGTGCTTAGATGAATTTACACACGATATGGATAAGCCTAACTCTGCTCTACTCTTCCTCTGACACTAGCATTGAGATCAGCTTATTAATGATATGATTGGCCCTATTTCAGATGATCTATCTTGGAATCAAGATGACACACTTGTTGGAAATCAAAAAATCCTTACTTTTGGGCAGCAATTAAGCAAATTTAAAATCTGTCAATTGTCATCAACATGCCTAACAAACAGATTTATGCTTGATCCAAATAAGGGCTGAGTAGCCAAGAAACTACGGTTGGTTTAGACTGGAATCTGCCAGTTAAAAAAATTAATATGTGTGGATCAGTGCTTATGGTCTAGGTAAGAATCAAGGAACCAGCATAATTTGGCAGAATAGAACTAGCCCTAAACTACAAGGAAGTCTGCCCTTTGAAGTGCATCCCCTTAAACAATTCTACTCAACTCAAACCCAGAGTCAACTACCAATGACTCAACCAAAATGCCAACTGGGGCATTTCTCAAGTTGCCTACACCATTGGTAGAAATTCCTCCCATGGAACTGTATGTGGAGTCATAATGATGCACAGGCACTGCAGGGGGGTCGAACATGAAACCAACTACCTGTGGATATAGATCCTTAACCAGAAAGCCATACCAAAGCATTCAACAATGTACCAAAGTCATTGGTAGAAATTCAACCCATGGGGTTGTATGTGGATTTGTACGGGACCTTGATCAAAATGCAAGATCATGGCATTCGGCAAGGTACCTATATCATCAATTGAAATTCAGCCTATGGAGCTGTACGTGGAATTGTAACAAGATGCACAGACACCACAGCATGGGGGTTTCTTAACCCAAAATGACAAAACCAGAGCATTCAGAGTTTCAAAATTTTAAAAAATAATAAATAATAAAACATAAACTCTAGTAAGTAAACTCGTCTTCATATCCACCCAGATGGGGTGATCAGGATGGGCTGCAATCCCGCACCACCACGTGCAAGCAGTCCCATCCAACACTTGGTGAAAGGTGATCACACGGGGGGAGGAGATGGTTGAGAGGGGTGTCCATATGACCAGACCCTTGGAGTTTGAGCACCCACACTGCAAGTTAATGAGGAGCCAGAGGAAAATTCCAGACCCACGCAGTGCCATGAAAAGCAGAGGTACATGAGCACCATTGCCTTCTTACCGGTAGATTGCCCCTGGAACCACTCCTCCATATGATCAGCAGCATCTGGTTTAAAATGGCAACCCTTGTGGCTTCTAGGCTCAGAAGGAGACAAAGAAACTTCCATGATGGGAAGCAACCATAAGTGCATAGAAGTATGGAATGGGGAGGCCAAATAAGGTCCCAAGACGATGTTTGTTCATAGGGGGAGACCACCAACTACTAGAGCTACAATGCCACCAGCCCGTCACCTGCCATGTAAATGCAAGCAAACAGATGCTAAAAGAATTGCCAAGGGATTCGGGGAGACACAAGCCAGCAACAATTTGAAAAATGAACAACTGTAGGGCAAGGTTCAACGGAAAAGAAGGATCGCCAACAGTTCAAAGATTGATGAAGAGTTAGCTAGCATGATGCCAGACATCGGGTTCTCCAGGAGCAACACTACTCATTTCTCTATAACCCTTGATTTATATTGGCAAACAAAGGAGCTCATAGCCAGGCACTATGATGAGGTGGAGGAGAGAAACAATAATATCATGGAGGAAATTAGGGAGGAAATTAGGCAGCTGAATACAATCTATCATTTTCTTCTCCAAGCAATTGAAGGCTCAGAGACGTTTCTACAGATAAAACCACAAAGGAAAGAGCAGAATAACCGCTAGGTATAGACTTGCTGGCCTTTTGCTCTAGATGACAATGAAGCCTAAGCAGCTCTGGACTTGGGCTCGCCTTTCTACTTGTTATTTCTGTAATGTGTTTTTTAATAGAATCTCTAAAGGTCATCCATTGGGATATCTGCAAAAATCTATGTTTTGGTAAAGTCCTGAAGTAAAGGCCACAGGACAAGTCATAAGCGTAACATTTGTGCTTTCTGTTACTAAGGCCAGAAGCCAGGCAGTATGAAATCACGAACTTCATGCTTTGATGACAAGAACAATACCGGCCTTGAGCTGAAGTAGTCTGAACAATGGTTACAGTATGGCTTCTACGTTGGAATTTTTGGCTTGGTATATAAATATGTATTGCCTACTGTAATATAAAGACATGTCTGCTTGCTTGCAACACCAACAAACAAACAAAAACTCATTTTCTCCAAATTGGAAGTACATAGCATATAAATCTTCAGAATTGCACAAACATTATAAAAAATAAAAAATAAAGTGAATATGGAGCCCTAAAATTGTTCTTGAACCCAGTAAAACCCCTCAAAATTGTTTCAACGTTTAAGGAATAGGAAATGCATACACACGTACCCGGAAGAGATCGAGGACAATGTGGTCGGGAAGGCAATTGAGATTGGTGATGCGGTTGATGCGGGAGACGGCAGAATCGATGGTGAGATTGAGGAGGGTCGGAGGGGCACTCGGGGGCAGTGACATATGTATGACAACCTCAGTCTCATGTGACAGCCCACTGATTCCTCCAGAGCCTGATCCCAGCCGAGTCCCAGTAGCATTAAACAGGTTCAGGAGTAGAAGATCGCCCGCCTTGAGGATATACGCACTGAATATACGCAGATTATTATCGTTCTTGGCATTGAATACGCAGTATATACCCCGTCGGTTTCAACTTCCTGCCTTCTGGATTTTAAATCGATATTAATTTCATTTTCTAATGCTGACTTCGCTTGGTCGAGGGATAGCCTGTGTGATGTGTTTTTCGAATATGTTAATGAGTTGCTGGCCAACGAAGCAAACTGATCTTGATCCGCTCTTCGGTCGTATACGTCACCTTAAAATAGGATATAAGGTTTTATATTTTGATTTTGCCACTAAGAGTGAGAGGAGTTCCACAACTTCAACTCGTATATGGAAATTTTGTTTATGCTAAAAAAAATATAAATAATTATATAGGTAGGTATATATGATAATATTTATAATATGTTTTAAAACTATTTTTGTTTGGTTAAGAGTTTATTTTTCTCAAATGTGAGGAAATAAGTTAATGGCCCAATACTCAAGAGGTATCTAGTAGGAGTGAAACCCTACCCCTTATAAAACATCAGCAGATCATTTCAAGTGGCATGGTTTTCCTTAAATAACAACAATGAGTCAACTTGCATTCACAGATAGCAGCTAGTAATGGTCATCTTCACTGTTGGTTTGGCAACTAAGTTACAGTAGGTTTTCCCATTGTGTAAATAAAAAATATGGTAATATTCAAAAACAATTGTCCTTGGGATAGTTTAATTAACAATCATTATCATATGAAGTATGTGTTGTAACACCCTCCTCCCACATCTACCCAAGTAACCGGCCAATCGGGGTAAACATGTGATGAGAGGCTACTATGATGGGATTCAACCTCCTGTGTGACCTTAAGAAAGTGGAATCGACGGAAACACAACACACAAACCCTCTACGTCAGCAAGAGGACTCCCAGGAACCATCCCAACATCTTAGGTAACCAACCCCTGGGTCCCACTGAGTTTTTATACCAATTAACGCCCGGATGCTCTCATGATATGGGCATGCATGCATTGAGAAGGCTCTAAACGCTCCCACAGTATGGTATGCCAATGTCCAAGGACTATTTTGCTCAATGTTGTGCCAGCGTCCCCCGGATTTGAGCCACTTTTTCAGGCCCAAAGCCCAGGTCACTGCCCATAACTAAATGACACCTTCATAACAAAAAGATAATAGTGGAATGATGATACAAATGCAATTACTTGAACAAACCCTTGATTGGACCCCTACTAGCCATGGCAGAGATTTCGTCAAACATGTCACAAATATGTAATCTACAGGAGTAAACAACATATCTGAGAATCGCTAAGAAGCATTGTTCCCTTATATCTTTAACTACATTATCATTTATTAGGTCATAGATAAATTGTTCATTCATTTACAAATCAAAACATGAGAAGAGCCTTACATCATCATTGTCATAATACATGCTTATAACCAACATAATAACAACAAAAATATCAAGCATACATCAGACATAGAATCCACATATAAACCAATACATTTATATATAAATATCAAAGAAAGAACCTCTTATTAATTAATGCAAAAGCTAACCTGGTATGGGACTACCACGTTCCACTTGACCATAGAATGCCTAAGCCAATCCTCTCTTCAGTCATTCACCCTCATGCCATATTCCAAGCATGAATGTAGGACTCAAACCAAAAGAACCCACCAGGGCATCCCAAAGCTAAACCATCTCACCTTCATCAATAAAAACCAAGCTTTACTGTAATCCATCCCTGATCACTAGGCCAACACAATAAACATGTAATAATTGGCTTTACCATGATCTCCACCGGATCACTATGCCAAAACAAGCATGGATGCCACCGAATCTCTCCACCTAGACCGTGAGGAATTTTCCTATCTCCTAGTCTCTCGGGTTTTACCGCAATCCACAATCTGATCCAGGGATCACTAGGCCCTAAACCGAGACACCACTCTCTAGGCTTTACTGTATATCTCACCATTCATCGGCAAGGATTCCTAAACCTAATCAAGGGCAACCACCTCTAAGCTTTACTATATATACCGCCATTCACCAGTCGAGGATTCCTAGGCCCACCTAGGCAACACAAAATCCTGCTTTACCGCAACCCACAGTCCAGTTCAGGGGTTATTAGGCCATGTGTTCTATCATTCAAAGATCCACGTCACTAAGCTTTGAATCCATCCAACAATCCAAGTCAACCAAAACATGATAACCCCATCACAACATGGCTATTCGGAAATGGCAAGGCTAGGTTGAAAACATTGTCACACCTGACAAAACCCATGCCATAACAACAAAGAACCACATGCAATACCATGCATGTCAAATCTAGTAAGGAAAACACACATGCAAATCAATACCTGCAAAAAATTATATTGTAGTTGTTTGATCTTGTTCTTGCTTGCTTGCTCCTTCCTTCCTTTTGCCTTCTTTGCCTTTCTTGATCTAAATTCAAAGGGCTCCAAGAAAAATCTAAGTGTCTAAGAGTGAAAGAGAGAGAGAAAGAGAATAATGAGAAAGAGCTCCAAAATTGAACTAACAAAAAGGTTTGAGCAAAAGCTTCGCAACTGATCCTTAGAAACCTTTTTATCAATGAGGCCTCTATTTTTTTAAAATTTTCATTATTTTCTTTCATTTTCCTCCTCACATGCATCATATCACCTTTCACCTTCCTTGTCTCCTAATTTCCATTATTTTCATAAATAAATGTGCCAAAAATGTCATTTAATGCCACATGTCTTTCCAAAGCCTTCGCTATTGCCTTTGCCAATTTCCTTAACCATAATAAATCGAATGAACACCCACTAAGATGTTTTTTTACCCACCATTCAGCTTGGAATGCGTGTCCCATTACCATGGTCTTATATTTTTATATTTACATGGATTTTTAACCAGGGTTGTTACATGTGTAAACTATGAGATTCAATATTTAAATCCTCTTGATTAACTAGTGCCTAAGGGCATATGTAGGCACCTAGATGTATGATGGTAAGGACCAAAATTGACCCCATGTCATATGAGTACAAAACCAGCCTAATTGTTAATTCCTCTACTAAAAAAATAAAACATTTAAAAAAATTAAATCAGTTTAAGTTCACCTTAAACCCAAATTTATCAAGCACCAAGAAGGATCGAATTTCTTAATACATGACATGGAATTAAATTATTCAAAATTTTATATAATAAAAAAAATTGATCTCTCTATGTTTGATAAATCTAGATTGGTTTATTCGTTTACTAGTGAAATTCAATAGTGGAGAAGCAACTTAATTTCTAAAGGGAAACGGTTTTTATTTTTATTAATAATATTATAACTAATAAAGTTATAATTTAGTTAGAGGTTAAATGGATATATGTGATTCTTTTATTTGTGGAAAAAAACTTTACATGGGACTCCCCTTTTTTATAGGTCAAGGGACTCTTTTGTGTTTACTTGACACATATATACATACTTTGCCCCATGTTAAAATGTAGAAAGAAAAAGCTTCATTTTACTTGTGCCTTAGTGAAATGGAGAAATTCGATTGACAAAGATGTACATACTTTGCCCCATGTTAAAATGTAGAAAGAAAAAGCTTCATTTTACTTGTGCCTTAGTGAAATGGAGAAATTTGATTTTCCACATCAATAGAATGACTTGGATTGTAGTTAGTTGGAGTGATATGGCTTTGTCTCCTAGTTAAATCAGTAAATTTGAGTTGTAGGCTATAAGTAGAGTTGTGCATGGGTTGATTGCTAAAATTTAGCAATGTAATGGAGTTATTGTTAGTTGCACTCGGTTAACTGAGCTCTATTCTTTTGTGGAATCAGTAGGAGTTCAATTGAGTAGTTATAACAATTGTTAACTCACTAATCTCTTGATTAACTGATCAATTTACTAAAAACAGTCACAGTCATACATGGAATTCGAATTACCTAGTTGGAGTGGAGGAAAAGGCACATTGTAATCATCAATTATATACTAGTTGAGTGTACAATGTTTTTGCATTGAGCAGGTGGTCAATTCCTTCAAGATAGGCACAAGGAAATTGTAGAAATTCTTGCAAGTTCTCTACAAATCTACCTTTGAGATCTATGTAGAAAATCTAACTATAGATTAACTCGATAACGCAATATACCAAAGCAAAATACAATAATCTACTTCTAATATCAAACTTGTGGAAGCTTAAAGATCGAGTTGAATCAGATCTGAACACATACGCACTAAATATACGTAGATTATTATCGTTCTTGGCATTGAATATGCAGTATATACCCCGTTGGTTTCAACTTCCTGCCTTCTGGATTTTAAAGCGATATTAATTTCATTTTTTAGTGTTGACTTCGCTTGGTCAAGGGATAGCCTGTGATGCATTTTTCGAACGAATATGTTAATGAGTTGCTGGCCAACGAAGAAAACTAATCTTGATCTGCTCTTCCATGGTCGTATACATCACCTTAAAATAGGATAAAAGGTCAGCAATTTTTTTTTTTTTAAATGTTAAGAGGTTTTATATTTTGATTTTGCCACTAAGAGTAAGAGGGGTTCCACAACTTGAACTCGTATATGGAAATTTTGTTTATGTTAAAAAAAATATAAATAATTACATAGGTAGGTATATATGATAACATTTATAATATGTCTTAAAACTATTTTTGTTTGGTTAAGAGTTTATTTTTCTCAGACATGAGGAAATAGGTTAATGGCCCAATACTCAGAGGTATCTAGTAGGAGTGAAACCCTACCCCTTATGAACTATCAGTAGATCATTTCAAGTGGCATGGTTTTCCTTAAATAACAACAATGAGTCAACTTGCATTCACGGATATCAGCTAGTAATGGTCATCCTCACTGTTGGTTTGACAATTAGGTTATGATAGGTTTTCCCATTGCGTAAATAAAAAATATGGTAATATTCAAAAACAATTGTCCTTGGTATAGTTTAATTAACAGTCATTATCGTATGAAGTATGTGTTGTAACACCCTCCTCCCACATCTACCCAAGTAACCGGCCAATCGGGGTAAACATGTGACGAGAGGCTACTATGATGGGATTCAACCTCCTATGTGACCTTAAGGAAGTGGAATCGACGGAAACACAACACACAAACCCTCTACGTCAGCAAGAGGACTCCCAGGAACCATCCCAACATCTCAGGTAACCAACCCTAGGGTCCCACTGAGTTTTTATAACAATTAATGCCCGGATGCTCTCATGATATGGGCATGCATGCATCAATAATGCTCTAGAAGCTCCCACAGCATGGTATGCCAATGTCCAAGGACTATTTTGCTCAATGTTGTGCCAGCGTCCCGAGGATTTGAGCCACTTTTTCAGGCCCAAAGCCCAGGTCACTGCCCATAGCTAAATGACACCTTGACAACAGAAAGATAATAGTGGAATGATGATACAAATGCAATTACTTGAACAAACCCTTGATTGGACCCCTACTAGCCATGACATGGATTTCGTCAAACATGTCACAAATATGTAATCTACAGGAGTAAACAACATATCTGAGAATCCCTAAGAAGCATTGTTCCCTTATATTTGTAATTACATTATCATTTATTAGGTCATAGATACATTGTTCATTCATTTACAAATCAAAACATGAGAAGAGCCTTACATCATCGCTGTCATAATACATGCTTATAACCAGCATAATAACAACAAAAATATCAAGCATACATCAGCCATAGAATCCACATATAAACCAATACATTTATATAAAAATATCAAGGAAAGAACCTCTTATTAATTAATGCAAAAGCTAACCTGGTATGGGACTACCACGTTCCACCTGACCATAGAATGCCTAAGCCAATTCTCTCTTCAGTCATTCACCCTATGCCATATTCCAAGCATGAATGTAGGACTCAAACCAAAAGAACCCACCAGGGAATCCCAAAGCTAAACCATCTCACCCTCATCAACAAAAACCAGACTTTACCGTAATCCATCCCCGATCAATAGGCCAACACAATAAACATGTAATAATTGGCTTTAGCATGATCTCCACCGGATCACTAAGCCAAAACAAGCATGGATGCCACCGAATCTCTCCACCTAGACTGTGAGGAATTTTCCCATCTCCTAGTCTCTCGGGCTTTACTGCAATCCACAGTTTGATCCAAGGATCACTAGGCCCAAAACTGAGACACCACCCTCTAGGCTTTACCGTATATCTCACTATTCATCGGCAAGGATTCCTAAACCTAATCAAGGGCAACCACCTCTAGGCTTTACTATATATACCGCCATTCACCGGTCGAGGATTCCTAGGCCCACCTAGGCAACACAAAATCCTGCTTTACCGCAACCCACAGTCCAGTTCAGGGGTTATTAGGCCATGTGTTCTATCATTCAGAGATCCACGTCACTAAGCTTTGAATCCATCCGACAATCCAGATCAACCAAAACATGATAACCCCATCACAACATGGCTATTCGGAAATGGCAAAGCTAGGTTGAAAACATTGTCACACCTGACAAAACCCATGCCATAACAGCAAAGAACCACATGCAATACCATGCATGTCAAATCTAGTAAGGAAAACACACATGCAAATCGATACTTGCAAAAAATTATATTGTAGATGCCTGATCTTGTTCTTGCTTGCTTGCTCCTTCCTTCCTCTTGCCTTCTTTGCCTTTCTTGATCCAAATTCAAAGGGCTCCAAGAAAAATCTAAGTGTCTAAGAGTGAGAGAGAGAGAATAATGAGAAAGAGCTCCAAAATTGAACTAACAAAAAGGTTTGAGCAAAAGCTTCGCAACTGATTCTTAGAAGCCTTTTTATCAATGAGGCCTCTATTTTTTTTAAAATTTCATTATTTTCTTTCATTTTTCTCCTCACATGCATCCTATCACCTTTCACCTTCCTTTTCTCCTAATTTCCATTATTTTCATAAATAAATGTGCCAAAAATGCCATTTAATGCCACATGTCTTTCCAAAGCCTTCACTATTGCCTTTGCCAATTTCCTTAACCATAATAAATCGAATGAACACCCATTGGGATGTTTTTTTACCCACCATTCAGCTTGGAATACATGTCCCATTACCGTGGTCTTATATTTTTATATTTACATGGATTTTTAACTAGGGTTGTTACATGTGTAAACTATGAGATTCAATATTTAAATCATCTTGATTAATTAGTGCCTAAGGGCATATGTAGGCACCTAGACGTATGATGGTAAGGACCAAAATTGACCCCATGTCATATGAGTACAAAACCAGCCTAATTTTAATTCCTCTACTAAATAAATTAAACATTTTAAAAAAATTAAATCATTTTAAGTTCACCTTAAACCCAAATTTATCAAGCACCATGAAGGATCGAATTTCTTAATACATGACTTGGAATTAAATTATTCAAAATTTTATATAATAAAAAAATTGATCTCTCTATGTTTGATAAATCTAGATTGGTTTATTCGTTTACTAGTGAAATTCAATAGTGGAGAAGCAACTTAATTTATAAAGGAAATGGTTTTTATTTTTATTAATAATATTATAACTTAATAAAGTTATAATTTAGTTAGAGGTCAAATGGATATATGTGATTCTTTTATTTGTGGAAAAAACTTTACATGGGACTCCCCTTTTTTATAGGACAAGGGACTCTTCTATGTTTACTGGATAAAGATGTACATACTTTGCCCCATGTTAAAATGTAGAAAGAAAAAGCTTCATTTTACTTGTGCCCTAGTGAAATGGAGAAATTCGATTTTCCACATCAATAGGATGACTTGGATTGTAGTTTGCTGAAGTGATATGGCTTTGTCTCCTAGTTAAATCAGTAATTTTGAGTTATAGGCTATAAGTAGAGTTGTGCATGGGTTGATTGCTAAAACTTTGCAATCTAATGGAGTTATTGTTAGTTAAAATCGATTAACTAAGCTCTATTCTTTTGTGGAATCGGTAGGAGTTCAATTGAGTAGTTATAACAATTGTTAACTCACTAACCTCTCAATTAACTGATCAATTTACTAAAAATAGTCACAGTCATACATGGAATTCGAATTACCTAGTTGGAGTGGAGGAAAAGGCACATTGTAATAATCAATTGTATACTAGTTGAGTGCAATTCCTTCAAGATATGCACAAGGAAATTGTAGAAATTCCTGCAAGTTCTCTACAAATCTACCTTTGAGATCTATGTAGAAAATCTAACTGTAGATTAACTAGATAATGCAATATACCAAAGCAAAATACAATAATCTACTTCTACTATCAAACTTGCGAAAGCTTAAAGATCGAGTTGAATCAGAGCTGAACACATATAACCATAAGAAGAAGGATCAATGCACATGAAACACAGAAAATACTCAGGGGAAAGCCTTATCTAAAAGCCCCACTATCTGTATTATCATACAAGGTGGAAATATCTCAGAATTACACAAAGCTTTAGCTCTCACAACTAGCCAGCTCTGAGTACAATCCTCTTGGATACTCACAGGCTAACAAGGCTTCTCACAAACCTTCTCATCTACCCTCCAAGCCTCCTATTTCCTTGCCTAGTTTCTCCTGGGTGATCCTACTATTACCAAGTGTAACATTGATCTCACACGCTGTAAAACTACGCAATCCTCAAGGAACCTTACCTTGACCGCATGCATTAGTTTCCTTTATAGGAAAACACATGCAACTGATAGTACATTATCCTTGACATTTAGCTCAACTAGGTCTTTCTCAGAATAGACATGCATGAGTTTCTGATGAGAGAATCTTCAGTTATCTGGAGTACACTAGTTAAGTGCATGCATGCATCAACTAACTAATAGCTCACAATTAGTTCCTCAAACAGTTTGGAACTAATTTAACTGCACTTAACTCAGTA
>APFE031562978.1:0-11315 GCA_000404065.3 Pinus taeda
AGAAATGCAATAATTAAACAAGAGACATTAGCTTTGTGTTTTGCATGAGGACATGCAAAGACCTCAGCATGAGAGAATGTAGATTCTCATGATTGTTCTGTTTTTGACATCATTTTCCATCCATTTTTCCTCTTTTCATCATTACTATCAACTCCAATAGACAACAAAATAAGATATTTTGACATGGTAAGGTACTCATATGTCTTATTTTTCATACTTGTTAATTTTCTTATTATTTAGTTAAAGATCGTAATAGCTATGAAATTAACATGAATCTACAGCTACCACCATGGTTTGACATATTCTACTACGCTAGAAAAGAAGAAGCACATGGGTAGATAGGAATTCATCTCCCCATGGTTCTCCTTCTATTTTTCAGAGCCAAATAATCAAGGAAATCTCCTAGTTGCGCAGTCAACGGAGCAGGTCAATGCGTGGATGAACCGAGCAGCAAGAGTTCAATTGAGTCACGACTCTATGATTTGCTTTCTAAATAGAAAATTTTCAAGAAGCATTATAATTTCCATTATTAGATTAACATCTAGATTAGGATTGTATTTAAGTTTTTAAGGCATGAAAATATCAGAACCGTTAGGCACGAATGCTATATATATATATATAAACAAAAACTAGGGACACGCAGACATACATTTAATTAGTAATTGACAGTTTGAAGTTCCATGACTTTCTTCTTCTTTAATTGAAGAAGTATTTTCATGAATATGATGCGTAGTTAACTATTGAGATAGAGTTATAAACCTTCTTTTTTGAGGACCCCTGCAGAAAGTTGAGGTTCATTCATTTTCTTAGTATTCAGTTCAGTTCATTTGATTATTTTTCTAGAATTTCATTATCATATTTTCATTTGTTTTGTGTCGATTTCAATTCATTTCATGCTTTTTAAAATAGGACTATATATATAAATCTCCTTCCTTTCATAAATAGTTATATTTTTTTAGATCTTATTCTTTCTCCTTTTGTTTCAATATTTCAATTAAGATTGACAACTGTAGTGTGTAGATCTTAATCTAGGTTGTTTTATGAATTTGAACTTTGAATAGAAGTAATTATTTTTAGAGTAGAGGTAATTATCTTTGTAGAACATTAATTTAGATAGCTTTGTTTTTATCATTTACATAGTAACTAATAATAGTCAATTAAAAAAGATCATGATAGCTTACCTTACTTTCATTTTTAAGAATTGATTGTATTATAAATATTTAGTTTTCATTAGGAACATAGGAATAAAGAAAATCCTTAAAAATAAACCATCCACAAATGGCGGTTGGAACAGTTACCCTGACAACCTGCTTAATGAATAAACTGGCACAAGTTTCTCCACTAAACGGTCTCGAGTGAAGAGAACCCCCCAAAAAATCCAAGTGAGTCACAATATTTCCATTGTGAGGGAAAGACATCACACGAAAGAGTGTCAATACGAAAGCTTTCATTGCATAAACATAGTCTCGCCCAAGGAGTAAATTGAAATCCAAGGGACCTCGAACTACCATAAGATCAATACTGACAGTTTTACCTTCCAAGGTAATAGAAAACTTAGGAAGGATCCCTAAAGGTTCACTAATGATTCTGTTAAAAGCATTCAAATTCTGCGTAATAGGCACAAGCTGAGGGGAACCCAAAGCTTTCCAAGCAGTTGAGGATAAAATACTAACAGAAGCACCTTCATCTACCTGTGTGTGAAGCATGTCCCTACCACCAGCCTTGACAATTATTTGGAAAGGGATGGAGGAAGGAAGACGAGGTTGTGTCAGTCTGTTCCAATCAAAGGAAAATACCTCATTACTTGGAGGGGGTTCAGTAGAAATAGGTGAAATGCCCCTCGGCATAGAGGAATCTGATGTAACAAAAAGAACCTGAGCAGTATGAATTTCACTCTCTAAAGGGAAAGTGGGATCGATCGAGTGTGAAATTGAATCGACCACTTGATCAACTAATGGATCATGAACCTGAGTGACATGAGTTTCACTCTCCAATGGAAGAGTGTGATCGACTGTACTTAGAATTAGATCAATCACTCCATCAGTTGACGGTAGGTTGGGAGAAAGTCTACGGTAACGAGTTGGAAATTCTTGCTGTGGAATAGTAAGGTTTTCCAACAATTTTGAGGCTTCATCAATGTGAGGGCAAATGTGAGTTTGATGACTCCCTTTGCATAACTTACAAGGAAACCTAACTTTACCCTTTTTCCGAGGAACCTCACTATCACTGGTTGATGGATCAATGGAAAGTTGATGAGACCTTTTTGACCATACTTCCAAGACCTTTGGAATACGAGGACAATTGATAAGGAAGTGGTCACCCTTACAAAGCCTGCAAGGGTATTTGGGTTTACGATGCACGTCAGAGTTTTCCTCAACACAACTAACACTTACAGTCGTGGTAGGTTGGTTGACTTCTTTCTTATCTTGCTTCTTCTTCTTCTTCTTCTTCTTCCCTTTCTTCTTCTTCTTAGCCACCTGGTTACTGGCGTCAAGGCTTTTACCAAGCGAAGAGGAAGAAATGGAGGAAGAAAAATTGGGCGAAGAAGCTAAAGGGTCAACAGAAGGTTGGTGATGTTGAGATGGTGAACTCCGTTGAGGTGAAGCATTCGGTTGAGGTGGAACAATTGGAGTATCTTGGGCCAACGAAGTTGAAAATAACCATATCGGTAAACCTATTGTAAATCCAGGTAATAACAAAGTAGCCATATAAGGAGGACCAACATTTCCAAAGAAGGGAAAAGTACTAGGATCCTCGTTAAGAGGGGTTCCTTGGTTGGTAAATTTCGGAACATTTGCCATTATATTCAACTTCAGTGAATTTTATTAACAATTTAAAACTAAAATTAAAAATTCACAATTTACACCTAACAATTAAAATTCACAATTCATACCTATGGTCTATAAAAGCAAAAACAAACAAATTAACACGCGCTATCAAATCCAGGAGTCAAACCACACACAAATAGTAACTTTTCGTACCGAATACACTAGTTGGTGATGAAATCCAATGTCGTAGAATTCAATACAGAAATGGCGGTTGGAACAGTTACCCCGACAACCTGCTTAATCAATAAACTGGCACAAGTTTCTCCACTAAACCGTCTCGAGTGAAGAGAACCCCCCAGAAAATCCAAGTGAGTCTAGCCGACGTGTGCACCAGGTACAGTGGGATCTTCCCTCCACCGTCACCTTAGGAAGAATCCTATAGAATATGGTCACTATGGTTACGAATGGAAACAAATATACCTCAGGGAACAGTCTACGATCCGATACGCACGCAAGGGCAGAGTAGCAAGCTCAATCCCCTTGAAGGCTCCTTGACATAAACAAAGGTTTACCAGCAAGTGACCCCAAGCTCCTCGACAATGGTTAATCCAAGGTTTACCGTTTGTAATACGTGAATATCTGGCGTCGTTCCCAATGAGGAAGGATTGATTCCCACACAGGTTCAGACACTATCTCGTGCTTCTCCTTTAAGAGGAGCTTTCCCAGAGTATAGATGTAACAATTAGATTTTATTCCTACCGCAAGATCAACTACTTGTTTTTTTTACTGTCTTGGCTATTATTACTCAAAAGGGTAAATGGATATGAAACCAATGGTGTTATGACCCAACCCAAAACTGAATGCAATCGAATATGATAATGTAATCTTATCAATTCGATGAATCCTAACTAAATTAAGGAGAGTGTTTCCATTCACTTCCAACAATGCAAAAAAATGATCACTAAGAGAAAATATAACAAATTCTCTAATGCACTAATTTCATCAAGAAAAACTAATGCAAATCAATTCCAAAATATTCTTTTATTTTTATTTTCGTGTGCTAAAAACAAGCATAAAAATATGTAAATTCAAATCAAAGAAAGATGATCTAAATCTATGATTGATTTTTCAGAATGTAAACTATGCAATTGTAATCTATGCACAATTCACTTTGAAAAGTATGCAAATGTAATCTATGCACATTTTTCATTCATATTCTGAAAACAAGAACTCTAATTATGAAAATGTGATCTATGCAAGAGAATTCTCAAACACAAGATGATTCTAATGTAATCTAAGAACCAATCAAGTGCAAGTCAAAAAAATTGGGTGAGAGTTCCAAAGATCAAAAATAAAAACACTCAAAGGCAATTAACACTCATACATAAGCAAAAACAAAAGCAAAAACAAAAGCAAAAATATGCAAAATTGTGAAAAGACTGAGACAAACCTCCAAGTAATGACCAAAGGAAATAAAATTAAGAATTTCTAAAAAAAAAGAGACTCAAAACACCCAATTGATAAAATCTTAAACATGAATGCCAGTGGAATTAACCTAAGAAAAGTTCCTGACAAGTCATGTGCAAATCTGGGCAGAGGCTAAAAACACATTAACAAAACCTAAGCTGACTGAAAGAGAAAATCTTAAGTTTTTCAAAATTTTGACAGGGTCCGCAGGCTCCCAGTTTACCAAGGTGCGGTACCTGTCTCTGTGTAAAGTAGAAGTGCGGGTATGTACGCACTGTGTTACAAGCAGAGGGTGCGGTCCTCTCCCAAAAATATGAAAAAAAAAAATAATCCAAGATCTACTAAATCTACCCAATTCCACACACAACAATCCAAAAACAGAAACAAAAACACAGTTTCTCAAGTCAAAGTAAAAGCAAGGAAAACAATCAAGTCCCCAGCGGAGTCGCCATTTTGTCACGCGGAATGAGTCGATCTTGCGGACAAGATAGACCTTCCTAGAATATAAAGAAGACCTAATGAAAAGAAAACCAACCAGACACTATCTTTCTCTAAATGAGCTTTATAAATAATGGCAAACAAATTTGTTTAAGGCCTACCTCATGTCCAACGCAAGTTTGGGGATGCCTTCGCTCCTTTGATCCAACTAAGTTCCTTTGTTACAAACCTGCAAACACAAACAAGGCAAATGATTAAATAGCACCTGAATAACCAGTATTATAAAACATATTTAACATGAAAGTCAAGGAGTCCATGAAACAAATAACATAAGATACTTGTTGAGAAAAATGAGCTTGATTGTATTAATTCAAAAGAAGAACTTTACAACCTTTTCCTTGACGCTATACAAGCTCCTCCGAGGTTCCAACAAGAAGTCTCCTCTACTTTGACAAGCTTCACTCACTCCCCAATGAAGCAAAAAAGGTATGTGATCTCTCCTCTTAAGCTCAAATAGGAAGTCTTGATTTCACTAGCATTTACCCTCAAAAGTTCAGCTTCTAACCTCTCTAGCCACTAACCCAATGCCTCAATTTACAGTACAATGGAGGGCAGTTACTAGGTCCTCCTTCAAAGGGATAGAATCCTCCTTCAAAGGGATAGCTACTCCTAACAAGGGATTAGCTCCTTCTCTTTTGGGATGCATGAACCACTTTGGAGCGAACAATCCACGTCAAAATTCCTTCTAGAAACCTCTAGAATTAACCCAAAGTGAGTTTTTTAAGATAAAAATTGTGCCTTTTGACTTTCACATGAGTACGCACCCTCCCCTTTACATACAGAGCATATAAGTACACAAGTATTCTGAATAAAAGGTGCGGGCCCGCAGGCAAAAGTGAGAGAAAGTGCAGAACCAGAGTTACATTGCTTTTTTTGATGTCTTTCTCTCATTTCCAAAGCTTGTTTTGAAGAGATGAGGTATGAGACTTGCTTAGGAGGCTGGTATAGGTGGTGATAAACCCATACCGACTGCAAATAATCAAGGTGACGATATGTTTGTATAACACCTGCTAGAAGGGATACATATTTATACACAATCAAAGAAACATGAAGATAGTCTCCATAGCCAGAGTTGCAAGCGGATTGCAAAATAAATCTCGAATGAAAAATAGATAAAGACAAGCACTGTGCGAAAAAACGAATCAAGTTAATGCATAAAAATAATAAACCTATGTGGGAAGGAATTAGAGATTCTATTTGAGGATTAAAGTAACAACCCTTAAATCATTGACATAGTAGATTTCACCATAAAACAAACGATATATATATAGCTACCTATATATATATATATTCTTAGAAGGATTACAAACCCTCTTTGAGTAAAGAGGTCTCGGTGGAAAAAGATTTCGAAATTCAAAATTACAACTAAGTCGATCTGTAGAGCTTCAAAATACAATAAACTAATGACCATGAACCCAAAGCTTGAGAAGCAGGTCAAGGGAATTTTCTAACTGAAGCAGATAAAAGACACAGTCACAGGGTCTTCATAACAGGTCCCAGATAACTGCTTACAAAAATAACATAAACCATAAAAATCCTAGCCAAAAGACCGATGTAAGAACAAGATAAGCCTCAGGAGCTATAGCTCTAGAACAGGGAAAATTATGGAGTAAAACCACATACCCGGAGGCCAGACATAGTATCAATACAAATCCTTGACCGGATTTTGAGAGGAAGGCATAGAGATTTCAATCTCGAAAGGCTAAGAAAACTTCTGGCGAAACCTATTAAATCAACAAGTGAAATCTCATTAACCTCTGTAAATATTCAAAAAAAAAATACACAGTATATACTTAACCAATTGGAGACAGAATTCCTTACCTAGCCAAGGTTGTGGCATGCGCGCCTCTTCCACAACATTGAGGAACCAACATGGCATGTTGTGAACCTGAGAATCTAGATAAATGTTAAAGCATGAGCAAGGCATTACAAGTAAATAAATTAATCAATCTTATGTTAATAAGTTTCGACTTTGGGTAAGAAAACTAAAGTTGAAGCTCGAAAGGCTAAGAAGTCTGTCGCTAGAAGACTTAACATCAACAATGAAACATAGATGGCATGAAATAAGGATAAGTTTTCCCTCACCACCGTAGGATGAGCCCAATGCAAGGAGAGTCGTTGATGGGTAATGGTTCTTGAGAAGAGGATGATAGATGGAAACCGAATGGAAGACTCTGAAGATCGGCTCCTACCTTCACCGAATGGATACATGCAATGCATTAGAATCAATGCCTCGAGGATTGCCATAAAGTGCTACCATGCATCCAACTAGTATTCCACCATCGATTATATGTGTTGAATATCCTAAGGCCATCGTGCGAACGTTGGCACAGGGGTCATCATGAATATCATGTGTTGGATGTGTATGGATTACCACCAGTTAAATAATCGACCATCAAATATAACTACCCCTTACCTTGTGTAGATGAGTTGTTTGATCAGGTGTGGGGTGCAACTCTATTTTCAAAGATTGACCTTCATTCTGGTTACCACCAGATGATAATTAAGGAGGAAGACAAAGATAAAACATCTTTTAGAACTCACTATGTACATTATGAGTTCGTTGTGTTTCCCTTGGGGCTGACTGATTCCCTCACAACTTTCATGTGTCCCAAGAACAATATATTCCATCAGTGTTTGGATAAATTGTGTTGATTTTTATGAATGTAGAAGAGCACAAAGAACATCTCTGTATATTTCTTAAAACATTAAGAGAGCATTAGTTGTATGCAAAATATAATAAATACGATATATTTAAGGAACAAATCTAGTATTTAAGACAGGTCATTACGAAGGATGCAATTACCGTGGGCCCCGAAAAGATAAAAATAATAATGGAATGACCAGTACCAAAAGATGTGGTAGACATAAGGTCATTCATGGGTCTATTCAAATAGTATAGACAATTTGTTGAAGGTTTTTCCAGGGTAGCATACCCCATCGCCTCTCTATAGAACGAGGGAAAGACTTTCAAGTGGACCATGGAATGTCAAAAGAGTTTTGATCAACTTAATCATTTACTTACCACCGCACCTATTTTGAGCATTGTAGACTGAAATACAGACTATGTGGTTTGTACAGATGCTAGAAAGGAAGGTGTTTGTGGCGTACTAATGCAGGAAGGCAAAGTAATTGCTTATGACTAGGAAACTTAAGGAGGAAGAAAAAAAATATTCAGCCTATGCCTTAAAACTAACAACAATTATACATGCATTAAAAATGCTGCGACATTATTTGATGGGTAGGAAATTTCTTTTAATGATTGATCATCATAGTTTAACTAAATATTTTAGAAAACCCACTTTGAATGCTAGGGAAGCTCATTGTGTCTATTTCCTAAGCGGATTTGATTTTGAAATCAAGCACTTGAAAGGCAAAGAAAACTAGGTTGCGGATGCCTTAAGTCAAAAAGTACATTTTATATATAAAGTCTCATCCAGTGAAGCACGAACTCACTTTAATGAGCTGATTAAGCAGGCACGCAGGTCTAATCCAGAATATAAACTTTTATGGTAGTAAAAGTTTTTCTTAAACAACAACGAAACAACAACTAGGATATAAAATAAATCATGAAGGCAAGCTGATTTATAAGCGAAGAATATATTTACCTAACTAGAAAAATGTTAAAGTATTAATTCTAGAAGAATATCATAAAACTCCATATGTAGGCCATCTCGGATATCAAAAACTAATTACCACACTTAGAAACGAATATTTATGTCCTGTAGTGAAGAAAGAAGTGACTGAATACTTGGCTCGCTGTCTGGAATGTCAACACGTAAAATCAGAGCATAGTCACCTAGCCGAGTTGTTGCCCCTGTTGCCTATTCTAGAATGGAGATGGGAAACCATTTCCATCGACTTTATTACGGGACTACCTAATTCAAGAAAGAAAAATGATTCAATAATTGTGGTGGTAGATAACTTGAGAATGTCTTCTCACTTCATACCAGTACAATCAACCTATAAGGTTGTACAAATTGCTAATATATTCATGCAAACCATTTTTAAATTACATGGATTACAAAAGGTCATAATTTCTGATTGTGATGTAAAATTCACAATAGATTTCTGGAAAACCTTATTTGAAGGTTTAGGCACCTAGCTACATTTCAGTACTTCTTACCACCCCCAAGATTATGGGCATACCAAATGAGTAAATTAGGTAGTGGAAGATATGCTACGGACTTACGTAATGCAACAACCATCCAAATGGGAGGACTACCTACATTTGGTAGAATTTTCTTATAACAATGGTTACCACACATCACAACAAATGAGTTTGTTTGAAGTACTTTATGGATGAAAGTGCATGACACCTTCGAGTTGGGGTGGGATAGAGGATAAGTTGATGTTGGGGGTGGACATGTTAAAAGAAATGGAGGAGATGGTTAAAATCGTACAATATAATTTAAAGGTTGTGTAAGACAGACAAAAGAACTTTGCTGATTGAAAGAGAAGTTTCCGGGAATTTCAAATTGGAGATCATGTTTATGTATGGGTACGGGCCAAGAAAAGTACATTACAATGGAGCAGATGTTCCAAATTGGCACCCCGATTTTGGCTCTAATCGGACCAACAGCCTACGAGGTTGCTTTGCCTAGCCACAAGATATATAGGTAATTTAATTTTTGTAATAATAAAGATGGCATGACAAGTTTCCAAGGAAAATAATTGACTAAAATTTTCCTATGTGTAGGTCGAACCAGAAGGCAAATTCTTGGTCGAACATCTAGTTATACTCAATCGAAGAGAAGGTTGCAGAAATGAGTTATCACCCAAGTTAAAGTGCAGTGGCAGCACTTTGGGCCAGAAGAGGCCAATTGGGAGGATGAACAAGTGATCAAAGAAACTTGTCCAAATTTATTTGCAGAAGAAAAGCATAGGGATGACATTTAATCTTAGGGTGGGGCGATGTGGTGTCCACAGTAAATTGTAAATATTTAATTACTGCAACAAACAAATTGTATATTATTATTGAAGTTTATATTTTATTTTTTTGATTAAAAATGTGCATGAGACAAATGTCTTAATAATGGTGATTATGTAACTCTCACATGTTAGGTAGTTGGGATGGGCAGTTACCTAACCCTACCTACTTCCTTGTAGATTTATTATCAAGGGAACAAATGAAGAGGGCAATGTATACCAAAGATAAGGAAGAGACAAAAGGAAGAAAAGGTTTTTCTTTGATATGACAGACAAAGTTCCAGGTGCTATGTCTGGTTAAGACGATATATCTATAAAAGTAAGATTTTTATTCTACAAGAGATCAACCCGCATGTGGTGACATCTCGGGGGGAGACTTGGCCTGAAAGCGAGTCTCATTGTTGGGAGGTAAATCAATGTTCCTAGTTGAACTTGAATCGACAGTTGACAGATTATACTGCCAAATTCATATAAGTGCAATTAAGCTTATGTGTTTATTGTTGAAATCAGATAAGTGTGTGTTTAACTCTCTGTAGGGAAGATAATTATTAAAGTAAAGATTTGCATGCTGTCGAGAAAAGGATGTGTTTCAAACTAGAAATAGCTAAGGCATTTCCACTGTTACCACTCTAGGAAGATCTCCTAGGTTGTAGCTCAAAGATGCCTCGTAACATATAAATCTTCAATATTGTTCTTTGAACAATTGGAATGGATGATGGTTTGGATCAAGTCAGATGACTATTTCAATTTTGTTTTCACTCAAGACATGCATGAACACCCTTAGCTTTACGAGGCTTTAGACCACTAATGCTCAATAGTTTATAGATTCAATGGATAGATGGACAATACTAATTGTACCAGCAGATGCATACATAAACACATATGAATGGCTAGCTACAAGAAGTAAATGAAGCTTGCAAATATAATTTATCAACACAAAGGTAAGATGACAATTATCTGGCATTAGACACAAAAGAAAACATGAATAACCTATTGAAGTGTAATCTTAGAACATAAGAGAAAATGGGAATTGAACATGTAACAACAAAAGAAGCTTATATTGTTGGAATGAAGATGAGAAGCTAGAGTAGCAGAGTATCCACAATGTCCAAAAGTTGAACCCCTCATACTTCTAACTTTTAGTTGTTTATAGGATTTTTTACAATGCTCCTGGTCTCTCAAAGGCTCGAAGTGTCTTAGTCTATCCTCTCTATCTTTTCAATGACTTGATGCCATGACTAAAGACACATGAGCTTGAAGGTTTATTTTCTAACAGCAGAGTCACCGCATTCTGATAATTTGTTGCGCTGTCGGGGAGCTCGCTCGTGCCAGCAATGCTCCATGATCACTTCTGTTGGTTTTGGCTGCGTTGAACTTTCACTTTTTATCCCTCCACCCTCTATCTCATGACCTCTTTCTGGATGAGTGCATTGGGCCTTTGAAATACTTTAAATGGAAGATTTCTATTAACATGGAGAAATGCTACAACACTGTGAAATTCCATCAAAACATAGTTCATTTCGAACTTCAAAAGCCCTCAAATATGGTCTATTCCTCTATCGGGCCTGCGCTTAATTGCTATCTCAAGTTTCTTTGACTTTGTTTCCAAGGTATTCTTTTATGTTTTGAAATACATTAAAAAACACTAAAAAT
>APFE031562981.1:1474-16163 GCA_000404065.3 Pinus taeda
AACCACACTACTGTACGTCTAAGATAGCATTCCTATCTTGAGACTATTGATTGTATAAATATCTTGTAATTTCCTCATTATTAATCATCAGAATATATTGATTAAGTTGTTTTTATCTGAAAATTCATAGTGATCATTGAAATTAGGTTCGATGGAATTTATGTTCGTGGTTTTGTCTCCTCCAAAGTACTTCACGTGAAGATCGACGGCAATTTGCTGCAATTTCTTCACTACAATTCTTCGTTTGAGCATCACCACTGTCCATAAACGCCTCGCTGTAAGGCGTTTAAGATATGAAGAGATACTCATTTCTGAAGTACCACCAAAAACTGAAACTCTCCAGAGTTATATCATTCAACCATAATGTTGGCAGCATATAAATATGGTTAGTTTCATGACAGTGCGCGTGGAAACCGTTTCAGGACAGCGAATAGGGACGCTGCTTGACTGGTCATCAGGCAAACTGAGTGAAAGTCTTAATTTATCGTAAATTAAGTTACCGAGAAGGAGCAGCTTTCTCTTTGATTATGAAAGTCAATGAATCTGTCAACCTATTTCATTTTCACACCGACTTTTTTTTAAGCGTTCTTAGTCAAGCTGTCTCTATCAATGAAATTACGAAGTGCCTAAGCCTAAACGAGCTTTGTGCCTTCTCACTCTAATCCAGTTATATAGTTTATCCGAAAATAAAAAAGATATTATAAGAAATATGATATAATACAGAGATAGGGATCCAATGATTTGGGTTGGGGTTTGGAGCATGTTTTAAAGAAGAATATGCTTTAAGGAAATGGGTTAATGGTGTAAGATTTTAGAGAAATTTAGTAATAGTGGAACTTTGTTTCTTATAGAATATTAATAGGTAATTTTAAATAGTGTGGTTTTTTTTCAATGACAATGTTGTATTTGTGTGAATTAACAATCAGTAATAAGTGATATTAACCAATAATGCTGTCCAATTGCTGATTTTAACAACTTAATTATAATAAAATATATATTTTCCAATTAAAAAAAAAACTAATAATTTAATTTAATTTTTTATAAATAATCATTCTATTTTTATATTTTAATAAATTTTACTTGAAAATCTAATTAAAAATTTTAAAAAATTGTGAAATTTTAAAATATTAAATATATAAAATTGAAATAATGTAAAAACTTCTCAAATCATTAAATTTATTACTTTAAACCACACATCTTCTCAATCTTATAAAAAATAGTATCACTTTCACTCAAAAAAACAGAAAATGCATTTTTCTAATGACAAAACTAGGATAGTCTGAGTAACATATCTTTGTTTGAGTTTTTTGGGCATGTTTTCTCCCTACATTTTTTTCAGTATTGTTGTCTAATATTTAGAATTTAAATATCTAGCTATTTTTCAAACATTCATTTATATAATTAAAAAACATTTTAAATAAAAATTGTAATTTTTTCTAAAATTAAATCACCCAGTTTAAAAACAAGAAAAACAAAAAAAAAAACCAGTAACAGTTCAACGAATAGGATCCCACCGCTTCCCCTATTGCGATAGGTAGCTATTTGAACGGTACACAGGTCTTTTCTTAGATTGCGATGGGTAGCTATTTGAGAGCTACACATAACTTTAGTAAAGCTACGAAGCCTTCAGGTCGAAGTTGAAGTCTAAACTTTTAAAGCCACCGAGTAAATCCCGTTAGAATGATTTCCACAGTGTAGAGACACATGACAAATATTTTAAGAAGTCTGGATCCTCGCGTCTCGACGAAAGTGAAAATTTCCCTTGTCCCCGCACATTTTTAAACGCGTTTTCTTCGTTGGGCCCAGATAGAGATTTGAAATTTACGAATGCTCCGAAGCCTTCGGGTGAAAGCGATGGAGAGTGAAAATTTCCTCTCTGAAGCCCTCCGCTGAAAGCGAAAGTTGTAATAGTAGGACAGCCTCAAAGACTTCGGGTGAAAGCCAAAGTTATAAGAGTGGGATGTTGTGCTCTTTGTTAATGGTGATGTTAATCCAACGCTCAGGTGTGTTTCGTGGCATGTGTTTAACATTAATGATGTGTCTATTTACTAACACCTGCTGGTTTTAGTGTAACGGCAATTGTGATTCCAACAAATGGTATCAGAGCCAAAGTTCTAGAGTTCGAAACACACCTGGCTCGCGTTGAGGGGGGAGATTGTTGCGCTCCCCGTTAATGGCAGTGTTAATCCAACGGCCCTGTGTGTTTCGTGGCATGTGTTTAACACTAACTACCGTATGTTTTGTGGCATGTGCTTAGCACTAACGATGTGTCTATTTACTAACACCTGTGTGTTTCGTGGCATGTGCTTAACACTAACGACTGTGTGTTTCGTGGCATGTGTTTAACACTAATGATGTCTCTGTTTACTAACACCTGCAGGCGGTGTTAATCCAACGCTCCTGTGTGTTTCGTGGCATGTGCTTAACACTAACGACCATGTGATTCATGGCATGTGCTTAGCACTACCGATGTGTCTATTTACTAACACCTGTGTGTTTTGTGGCATGTGCTTAACACTAACGACCGTGTGTTTCGTGGCATGTGCTTAACACTAACGACCATGTGTTTCGTGGCATGTGCTTAGCACTAATGATGTGTCTGTTTACTAACACCTCTGTGTTTCGTGGCATGTGCTTAACACTAACGACCATGTGTTTCGTGGCATGTGCTTAACACTAACGATGTGTCTGTTTACTAACACCTGTGGGCGGTGTTAATCCAACACTCCCGTGTGTTTCGTGGCATGTGCTTAACACTACCGACCGTGTGTTTTGTGGCATGTGCTTAACACTAACGACCGTGTGTTTTGTGGCATGTGCTTAGCACTAACAATGTGTCTGTTTACTAACACCTATGTGTTTCGTTGCATGTGCTTAACACTAACGATGTGTCTGTTTACTAACACCTGCGGGCGTTGTTAATCTAATGCTCCTGTGTGTTTCGTGGCATGTGCTTAACACTAACGACCGTGTGTTTCGTGGCATGTGCTTAGCACTAACAATGTGTCTGTTTACTAACACCTGTGTGTTTCATGGCATGTGCTTAACACTAACGATGTGTCTGTTTACTAACACTTACGAGCGGTATTAATGCAACGCTCCCGTGTGTTTCATGGCATGTTCTTAGCACTAATGATGTGTTTGTTTACTAAAACCTGTGTGTTTCGTGGCATGTGCTTAACACTAATGACCGTGTGTTTCGTGGCATGTGCTTAACACTAACGATGTGTCTATTTACTAACACCTGTGGGCGGTGTTAATCCAACGCTCTCGTGTGTTTCGTGGCATGTGCTTAACACTAACGACTGTGTGCTTCGTGGCATGTGATTAACACTAACGATGTGTCTGTTTACTAATACCTGCGGGTTCTGTTTACTAACACTAACAATGTGTTTGTTTACTAACACCTGCGGGTTTTCGTGTAACGGCAGTAGTGACTCCAACATGGGATTGGGCCATCCCTATACAGATTGTAGGATCCCAGAATATCGACTAAATGTTGTTTAATAGAAATTCTAAATATTTTTGAAATCTACCAAAAAAAAATCAACAATGTCACCTTGAATTTTTGAAAGTGTTGTAACCAAAAGAATTACTCCGAGAAACAAACAGAGTACTGCTTCAAACGCTCCTGTTTCATGGCATGTGTTTAACACTAATGATGTATCTGTGTACTAACACCTGCGGGTTTTGGTGTAATGGCAATCGTGACTCCAATATAGGATTGGGCCATCCCTATACATATTGTAGGATCCCAGAATATCCTGAAGACTAGAAACTAATAAGGTCAAATAATAAATGTTGTTTAGTAGAATTTCTAAATATTTTTGAAATCTATTATAAAAAAAGTCAACAATGTCACCTTAAATTTTTTAACTTTTAAAAATGTTGTAACCAGAAGAATTACTCCGGGGAACAGACAGATTACTGCCTCAAAATATGGAAACCAATTCAACTGCTTCCCCTTTGACTTCTTTCTCCTTAGTGTGTTTCTATTTGCGTTCTGAATATTACTTGAAGAATGAGCAGTGGGCAGAAGAGAAGTGCGGGAGGTAGGTTTTCCTTAATGCTATACTATATCGTTCTATTCTAAACAATAGGGTCTCGATGGGAAAATAATTATTAAAGTTGCAACAATAATGACATGCCTTGTAGTCCGTGAATTCTTGCTGCAACAGGAATTGCATTGGGAATTAAGCCAGAAACTTTACGCATGCAATAATAATCTATGAAAATAAAGAACCCAGGTTCTGTTCTCTGGGAACTCAGGCCGAGAGACACCATTAAAGGTATACGAGTTCAGCTTCAGAGTTTATCAATTATATTTTTAATTTATGGAAGTAAGGAGTAGCTGCTTTGCAACTTGATTTTAGGAGGCATAATACGTTTTTTTCCCTTTCCTCCTTCAAAGAGGAAAAATATATTTTTTAAAAATATATATTTTTTAAATTTTAAGAAAAAAAAAAATATATATATATATATATATATATATATATATATATTATATATATATATTTTTTAAATTTTGCTTCTGATTATATTTTATAAATATTATATTATATTTTTTAATTTTAAGAAAACTATAATTTTTGTATATTTTTTAAAATTTTTGTTTCTGAATTTTTATTTATATAAATAATTTTTTTTTAGAAATATATGACAATACTTAGTAAATTTAAGTTTTATGTTGTCAACAGATCTGAATCTACTTGTCGACAGAATTTGGGCCACGGTTTTCTTCAAAGCGTTGAATATTGCCATTAAAGAGCCCAAAAAACGCTAGCCACCAATTTTAGAAGTATTGGGTATTTTTTTTAAGCCTTAGCAATAGCAGAGATAGTTTTTAAAGGAAAAAGTTTGCTCGAAGAATACAAAACTTGTTAAATAAAAATGTGTGGAAGATAAATTTTTAAAGAGAATCATTTTTTAAAGAACCGGGGTTTTGGGTTTTCTTAAAATGAAAAAAGTACGAAGTAGGGTTTATGGAATAAGTAACCATTTATCTTTTAAACCGGTTTTGAGAATCACGTGAGTAATAGAGACATTTTTTAAACCAGATTTTCTGGATAGTATTTTTTTTTTAATTAAAAAAGGGCGGTTGAAGATATATTTAGTTTTTTCGGTGAGAAGAGTATGTGTAAAAAATTATGGCAAATGCACAATTTGGAGTTGAAAAAATTAGTTGGAGTAACAATTTTGAATTCGGAGTTGAAAACTAAAAATTAGTTGGAATAATAATTTTGAATTGGGGAAGTTAAAAATTTAGGATTTACTATTACAAGAGGGTTTTGGTATTACAAAGCCTATGGCAATCATATGATGAGTGGGAGGACTTGGATGCTAAAGTGAGAAAAGTCGGAACAATAACTTTATGGACCAAATTGGAATGTATGTACATGTCTGAATCTATAACCAACATGATTTATCTAAAGAGACAATTGTACATATTGAAGATGAAAGAAAGTACAAGATCATAGATCACATAAATGTATTTAATACTTTTATTTTTCAATTAAACATTATATGATTTAAACATGATAGTGAAGATAAGACAATTACATTGATGTGCTCACTAAGTGAATCTTGGGACTATTTTGAAAGTTATGCGAGCTTGAGCAAAAAAGAACCCCTTGATTTTGTTGTTGTTGTTGTATCTTCATTATTTGAAGAAATGAGGAGGAAATCAAGTGTTGAAACCTTGGCGCCATAAGTAATCGTAGCTAGTGGTAGCTCAATAGAAAGAGGAGACAAATCAAGAGGTTCTTTTAGGTCTAAGTCAAAAGGCAAAAAGAGAAAACCTATGAGCCTTCCTTCGCTCTGCAAGTGGAATCCTATGAGCTTAAGAGCTTGAAGGACATAGAATCAAAAGTATAACAACTCCAAACCCTTAAGTTCGATGAGATGATCTTTCACATGTATGATCCCACAGGAGTGTGAAAAAGGCATTGTGCTAAGTTGCACTCTTCTTGGGCCTATCGATCTTACTCTAGATTAAATGAAGAGAAGATAAATAATTGCTATAATGCTTCTTGATCACATGCACCAAGAAAAGAGGCAGGGCCTTCCAGTGCAATGCTAGAGCAGAGTGTTACAGAGGAAGGAAAGCAACAGGAAGTGCCTACTCCAGTAAGCATCAAGTATAACAGGAAGGTTGCACATAATCTAGAAGTGGTGCCAAGCTATAAGTTCAAAGTCTATCTGATTATTCTTAGAGCGGCCATTGCAGTGGAAAGGAAGAAAAAACAATGAGAGGAAGAGAAGAGCTAGGAGGAGAAGAGAAAGAAAGAGGAAGAACAAATTTAGAAGGAAGAGAAAGAAAGGGAATACATGCAAACACAAGCAAAATTGAAGAAAAAGGAAGAAGAAGAAGCGAGTCAGAAGCATCTTCAGGAATAACAACATAAACAATTGGAAGAAGATTAAAACAGGAAAAAGTGGGATGAAGACATCGAACAAGAAATTGGGCGTAGATACAGGCCTGGGTTATGGAGATTGAGTGGGAGGAGGTGAATCAAGCAGCCAACATTGTGCCCATTAAAGAACAAGCCACTAGGAAGCCTTCACCTCCTCTTATAAGTGGCCATATTCCATTAAGTGAAATGGAATTGTCTCTTCCAGATGATGAAATGGTCATGGATATTTCCAACTTGACATTTGATCAGGTAAAGACAAAAATAATATAAGAGAGGTGGAAATATTTTCCCAATGACCTGCTTCATCTTGCTTCCATCCATACCGAGAGGGTGATTGTGAGTGATACCAGGAGGAATGCAAAGATAGTTGCAGCAACAAATCTAGCCGTTGCACGAGTTGTAAAAGTGAAGACAAATTTCTCGATGGAGGAGAAAAAATAATTGGCAAAGGACTTAGCTACCACAAGACAACAAATCGATCATTTCCAAGATGAGAACCAAATATGATATTTCGTCGATTATCACTTGGAGGATATTTGGGCAGCGATATGTGGTGAAATCAAGTCACTAGGAGACACCATGAGACAACTTTACGAGGATATTATCACCCCTCACGAGGATGTAGTTTTTTATGCAACCAACTCACAAAATAGAAGAAAGAGATAGATCAAAATGTAGCCTCTTCGAGGGGGAAACCTCTTTTACATTACACAAATGAACAATTCTTGGATGATCCAAATGAAAAGACCTCCTTTCTATATATAGGAGTCTAAGGGGTCACAATATAATTAGAGCCGACATAAAAATAATAATGTAAAGGCACAATAATAACAATAGTGGGCTTCTATGGGGCACAATAATAACAATATGGGGACAACATGGGCACAACAATAACAATAAGGGGTACAATGACAATAATAATAAGGGAATACACTAGTATTTTAGGGACCTAACATGCCCCTCTCCTACAAAAAAGTGTTGTCCTCAATGCTTTAGTAGTTTTGGATGCTTCTGTATAAAATTATCATCCTCCCATGTAGAATCTTCAGCAGATAAGTTCTTCCACTTGATGAGATACTCTGAAATTGATCGATTTCATAGCTATCAAGTTCTTGTTTCTGTGAGTGCTTCAAGTTCCAATATGATTTTTCCTTCCTTGTCAAGCTATCGCAATATTATTTAAACTGGGAACTTGTCACCTATAACCTTCTTTAAGAATGAAGCATGGAAAACTCAGTGCACTCGGGAAGATGCAGGAAGTTCCAATTTGTATGCCATAGTACTAATATTTTGCAACACCTTTTACGGACCATAATTCTTTGGTGATAATTTATTATCCTTCTTAGCTTGCTTGAGGGACATTTGTTTGTATGGTTGTAGTTGTAGAAGTACCTAGTCACCTGCATCAAAACTTCTTTCGCAACAATGTTGATCTGCATGTTGTTTCATTCTATTTTGTGCCAAAGTGAGGTTATCCTTTAAGAGTTGGAGAACTTTTTGTTGATGCTCGATGTGATCTTCCACTGATTGAACCTTAGCATTTTCTCTTAAATATGATGTGATGTTTGGTGGATGATATCCATAAAGCACCATAAATGCAATCATTTTGCTGCATTATGGAAGGGAGTGTTATACCACCATTCAATGAGAGGCAACTATTTGATCCATTGTTTCTATTTATGAGTTACAAAGCAACAAAGATATCCTTCCAAAAATTTGTTCACTATCTCAGTTTTCCCATCAGATTGAGGATGATAAGATGAGCTATAAGCTAACTGAGTACCGAGACAAGAAAATAATTATGTCCAAAAATTTCTAGTGAAAATAGGATATTTGTCACTTACAATAATCTTTGGGTTTCCATGTAGCTTTTGAATTGTTTCTGTAAATCCAGTAGCAGTTGTATTGGCTTTAAATGGATGAGATAATGCACAAAAGTGTGCATACTTGGTAAGTCTATCAACTACCACCATGATGACACTCTTTCCTTCGAACTTGGGTAAACCTATGATAAAATCCATTGAAACCTCCTCCAAATGTTAAAATGGAATGGATAAAGGTTGTAATAGACTTGGGGTCTTAATTGTCTCAACTTTATTTTGTTGGAAAACTAAACATTCTGCCACAAACTTTTGAATATCATATTTAAGGCCATCCCAAAAAAAATCCTTCTTAACCATGTGGTAAGTTTTTAAAAATCCTAAAGGCCCTCCTAAGGGAGATGTGTGCAATTCCCTAAGAATATTTTGTTTCAGTTGGAAATTTTTACAGAGTTATAAGCAATATTTGTACCATAATGAATCATTTTTCCAGCTAAATGTATCAGATTTTAGGATCATACTGTAAATTTTGAATGAGTACCCACATTTCTTCGTCATTCTCCTATTCATCCCTTGCATCGTTTATCCAATCTAATTGGATAATAGAAATGGCAAAAAGCAATGCTTCCACATCCTCATCCTTTCTTGACAGTGCATCTGCAACAACATTTTGCTTCCCTTTTTTAATAGATATGTTGGGCAGTGGATCCCCCGCGTAACGGTTTTGGGGCTTAAAGCCCACAATTTTGGGTATTGGTATTGTAAAGGCTCCGCGAAGTGCAGAAAGCACGAATTGTAATGGGTCAAGTCTAAGGGTAGTCCACCCTAAAATATTGTAAATTAATCTAGAATGTGTCGGCCTACCCATGGTTCGCGGACCATGGGAATGTATAAATAAGAGCGAGTCTCTAAGTGTAGAAGGTAGCTTTATGTGATGTTAAGAAGTAATATGGTTTTCTGAAGGCGGTATTCGATCAGAGTTTGTAAGTCTAAGTTTGGGTTGTAAATAGAGGCTCTGCATCTGTGTGCGCAGAGGCCTAGTGGAGTCCGTAGCTGTGTGCGCGAGGCCTAGTAGATTCCGCAGTTGTGTGCGTGGAGGCCTAGTAGAGTCCGCAGCTACGTGCACGGACCCCTGTAGCTGTGTGTGTAGGGTAGGAAGTGGATTGTAACTGGAGAAGGCATTAATAAAGATAAGTTGGTTTTGGACTATTGCGTATCTATTTCTCTATTCTAGTTTATGCATCTGTTTATGGTTTATGATTTCACGCATGTTTGTTTATGTTAAATGGTAACTAAAGGCATTGGGCCTACTTAATTTAATTCAAGATTTATAATAATACTAAGCACAGGAACGGTAAAGAACATTCGTGCTCGTCATCCTAGCCACGCGAAGGTAGTTGCACTGAACCGACGGCTGCGTGGAAGTAGCGCAGTGTGTAGGATTGCTTCGCAAACTTTCCAGACCTCTTTAAAGACATGCCTAGGGTGTGGAAACCTAGTTCCAACACCCTCCCATACTACCTTGGGCGAGACCTCAGTCCGTGCTCTGCGGACTGTTGACGAAAGGGCCGATAGTTTTGAGATTTTTTTGGTTAAAACACTTTTGAACCTGGGTCAGGCCCCAATAAGCCAACAAATGGTTCTGTTGTCGGGACCGGGATTAGCCTACGGGATGTCTGATATCGGAACGCTGGAACCCTACGAAGAAAGAAATTGAAGATTGGTTGGATTAGAAGCTTCGCGATTTCTTAATACAGGAAAATCGATCCATGCAGATATCCGAGAAGACATGGTTGGATCACTTCATATATATGGAAATCCACAAGATCTTCTTCGCAACCTTCTCCTCAGAGCTATATGATTGGATCGTGAGACTAGCAGACAACCAGGGAAGGTGCAAGCTCGACCAACCGATAGTGTGGACTCTACAATTGGTGTGCAGTCTATAGGCATCTGAAGGTAAGGTCGTGCGGGCCATAGACCATTGGCTGGATCAGATAATAGGAGGGCTTATCGCTAAATTTGCGATAGACATGACTATCATCTACAACGAATCAAAAAGACGTTTTCTCAAGGGACCGTGAGGTAAGTACATCAAATCTTTGAATACCTGCATTAAGATGCTGTTATGTGAAAAATGGGTGATGCGAATCCGTTAAAGAGTAGAAAAACGCAGAGTGGAAAGGTCTACAAAGGTATCAAATGGTTAGGAAACAGTCCTTTAATTTCACATCTGCGAACGTACGAGGAAGAGCGCGCTTGGGCTTCTCCAAGGAGTGCGGTCAGTTTGATAAGGCAACACATTCCGCAGTTATCATCTCCGTTAATGCCACCACTCGTGTCACCTCCTTCACCTCCATCTTCGCCCACACCACCTCCACCAAACTAGTAATTTAGCATGGCGAGCATGATCAAGCTGCTTGTATTCAGAGGAGAAGGAAACGAAGATCTAGGTTAGTTTTGGTTCGTAGTAAGAGCAGTGTGGGAAGCACATGGGGTTACGGATGATAACATTAATAAGGCCACATTGGTAAGTGTGTTGTAGGATCGCGCGCTGACATGGTATATCAAGCACTCAAATGACCACTTGAATGCCAGAATAATGGAAATCCAGAGTGCGTTGAACAGAGAATTTAGCCGATTGAAATCAGAGACACAGTCAATCATTGGGTTTAAGGAGATCGTGATGCTTCCAGGCGAAACACCCTGGGATTTGGATCAGAGGCTGAAAAGTATGATCCGTGAGGCTAATATGACACTGAAAGATGTGCAGCACTGCACGTGGTTTTTGGCATCTTTGACACCACACCTGAGGACGACACTGTCACAACAGAAGCTCTCAACCAAGGCATAAGCATTGGAAATGGAAATGAGGTTGCATGAAACACCGATATAGGATCCGGGGTTGGGAGTCCAACAAATCCATGCACAGCTACAAAACCTATGCTTGGAGATGCAGAGTTTGAAGCAGGATAGTGCGCCCCGGCTAGAGGCATGTGAAGAAGTGTGGTGTATAAAATGAAAAGGCCAGGGCCACGATAAGAATCACTGTCCAGTATTCGCGAGCTACTTGGCAGGAGGGGGACTGATGCCATTAAGACTGGAGGCACAAGTAGGGTCGAGTGCAACACTCGTGCTCTGGTGCACGATCTGTCAGGTGGGAGGAAAGCATGCGACGGAAAACTGTCATCTGTTGCAGAAGTATACCCTGACTCTGCAACAACTATATTGTAATTTCTATAAAGCAGTGGGCCACGATGAGTGGACATGTCGGAGCTATGAGCTAATAATGGATAGGACCCCAGCTTATTGAATGCAGGCAGAAACACGAGGCCAAGATCCAGCCGCAACAATTGCGAGGGGGGGATTTCAAGGGTGAGGTTGAGGACAAGGAGGAATGGGACCCGGACAAGGGCGCAGATAGTTAATCTGCTATAATTGTGGGGGACTCGGGCACTACGTGCGTGATTGTACAAATCCGACCAGAATATGTTGTATGTATTGTTATCAGTTTGATCATGAAGCAGTGGATTGTCCAATGTTGATCACACAGATGCACGAGAAAGGGGTACTACAACCTACTCCAACTCAAAATATCCAAATGATGAGGTCTAAACCACATGAAGAAGACCCCAACGTGAATATGGTGCTTAGAAGCAGTGCGACCATAGGGGAAGATAAGGAAAAGAAACCCGAGGATGATACATGGGTTCACAAGGCTCCTACGAAGGAACCTGTGTTTGACTTGGAGCGCGCGAAGGAAACTTTATGGAAGCTAAGAAGAGCTTCAAGGAGGCCTCTACTTCAGGTAGTAACGATCAACCAAAACCGGGAATGGATCCTTCTATGCTTACTACCTTTTGAGATACATGCATGAAGCTGCTACGAGACAATAAGGCAATTAAAGTACTACAAGAGCTGATCACTAGGTGCGCAGGATCAGGGGAACCGTGCGTAGTTCGAAAAATGAGGAAGCATGCTTTGCGCACTAGGAGAGAAATGCGATTGACGGCGCAAATTAAATAATTTGTTTCTTTAGGTTTGATAGACCAAAATTTGAACCATCATCATAAAAAACACACTAATAAAACATAGAAATTAAAAAAATTTAAGAAAAAAAAAAAAAAAATTAATATATATATATATATATATATATATATGAAAAACATATTTCAAAAATAAAAAATAATCATTCATAAAACATAGAAATTAAAAGGAAAAACAATTTAAAAAATTAAGAAAAAATATATAAATTATTTCAAAAACTACAATTAGAGAAAGAATTTAAAAATTTGAAAAAAAAAAACTAAAACAAATTTCATTAATTAGAAGATTAAAAAACATTTAAAGAAATAAAAAAAAAAATTATTAAATTAAAAATTAAAAAAATATAATATTTTTATAAATAATATAAATAAATTGAAATAAATAATAACATTAATAACTATTTCAAAGCATAATAAAAATTGATTATTAAAAATATTTAAAATAAAAACACAACAATTTAGAAAGAAAACACAAAAATTAAACAAAGGCATATAAAATTTAAAAGAAAAAAAGCAATAAAATTTTTAAAATTAAATGAGTAAAAAAATAAAATTATATGGCTAACCACTATAGGTCTCGGTTCCGGTTCTTGGCATATAAACCCTCGCATTCGGTTGGATATAAACCCTCGTTCCGGTTCTTGGCATATAAACCTCTCTCGCATGATATATAGTCTCGGTTCCGGTTGGATATAAACCCTCGCATTCGGTTGGATATAAACAGTCTTGGCATATATAAACTCTTGCATGTTATATATATTCGGTTCTTGGCATATATAAACTCTCGCATGTTATATATATACAGGCTCAGGTCTCGGTTCCGGTTCTTGGCATATAAACCCTCGCATTCGGTTGGATATAAACAGTCTTGGCATATATAAACTCTCGCATGTTATATATATTTGGTTCTTGGCATATATAAACTCTCGCATGTTATATATATACAGGCTCAGGTCTCGGTTCCGGTTCTTGGCATATAAACCCTCGTTCCGGTTCTTGGCATATAAACCTCTCTCGCATGATATATAGTCTCGGTTCCGGTTGGATATAAATAGGCTCAGGTCTCGGTTCCGGTTGGATATAAACCCTCGCATTCGGTTGGATATAAACAGTCTCTCGCATTCGGTTGGATATAAACAGTCTCTTGCATTTCGGTTCTAAGGCTCCGGTTTTTAAAATATATATAAACTCTCGCATTCGGTGATCTTGGCTCGCATATATAATTTGAGCTCTTGGTGATGTTGGTTCTGGGGCTCGCATCTATAAACGCATTCGGTGATCTTGGTTTTAAAGCTCGCATACATAAATCCAAAACTTGGAGATCTTGGCTCGCACATCAGGTTCAGATATCAGGTGCACACATTCCTTATCTTTTTCTTTTTTAATACATATTTGCTCATATAATGTCAAGTATGAATATTTCACCACAGTTACCAAAGATTACCAAGGGCAAACCTAGCACAGTTACTCTACAAGGCCTCTATGAGTATATAGAGTCTTTAGAGAAACGTAGAGAAGAAAGAGAAGCCAAATTACAAAAAGAGTTAGAAGCCGTGCTGGAAAACAAATTTGCATCTCTTGAAAACACTATCCAAAAACAAATAGAAAATAAAATAGAACTACTGGAGAATAAAATAGAGGCAATGGAGACTAGATTGCATGTTATAGAAAAACAAAACCAAGATACTAACCAACCATCCCAGCAAGGAGACGTGGATACCTTAGAGGGTCTTAAAATGAAAGACATGTTTAAAAAATTAGAAGAAAAAGTTAATAGCCGCCTCACCCTAAATAGTGTGGTAGATAAGTTATATATTAAACCAATTAAAGACGAAATGAAAAAATTAATAGAATTAGACCACGAACATAACAAAAGGACCTTAAACCTTATAATCTTCGGTCTAAAAGAGGAAGAAGATGAGGATACTTTAGCCTTAGTCCAGACAGAATTACATAATAGATTACAAATTGAAACAGTGTGTCTCACAGAAGCAACAGGGTTGGGGAAATTAACCGAGAATAAAGGAAGATTAATCCGCATAAAGGTGAGTTCTACTGATCATAAGCACAACATACTTAGTAAAACCTCAAGTCTAAGAGGAACGGGAATATTCATAAATGAAGATCTCATTCCAGAAGATCAAGCAGAATTAAGAAAGGAGGTTCAAAAGGTAAAAGAAGCTAGAAAGGAAGGAAAAGGGCAATAATCAGAAATAGAAAATCCTTTATTCGAGACAAAAACCAAAAAGATAGTAATCAATAGCAATTAAACATGCTCCGGATCCTTTCTTGGAACTGTCGGGGCTTCCCATGGGACAAAGGCCCCAAGCTAAGTTGGATTTCAAATGATGTTGATATTATTTTGCTTGTTGAAACTTGGGAGCATGAAGAATCTAAGGTCCCTAACATA
>APFE031562986.1:0-12071 GCA_000404065.3 Pinus taeda
TGTGGTATAGCATGGCAAAGGACTACTCCATACACACCTGAGCACAATGGAATTTCAGAAAGAATGAACAAGACATTGATGGAAAGGGAAAGAAACATGCTCAGTGGTGTCGGGTTAGGATAGGAATTCTAGGCAGAGGCGGTGGAGATAGCATGTTACCTAGTCAACAGATCACCTTCCAGCGTTGGGGGATAAGACTCCACAAGAGGTATGGACTAGTAAGAAACCCTCTCTTTCACATCTGAGGTTATTTGGATGTGACACATATGTACATGTTCCAAAGGAGAAATGAACCAAGTTGGATTGTAAATATGAAAAGTGCATCTTTATTGGGTATAAGGATGGTTTAAAGTGTTATAAGCTTTGGAACCTAGTAACAAGGAAGTTTGTGTTTAGCTGAGATGTGGTGTTTAGAGAGATGAAAGATGTTATTAAACATGAATTCCAACCAAAGGAACTTGAGAAGATAGAGTTTGAGCTAAAGGAAGAAGAATCAGACTCTACGGCAGAGGAGGAATCAAAAGATGAAGAGCCACAAACTCCGGGTGTGAGAAGATTAGTTTGAGAAAAAAAGGCATCCAGAAAGGTATAGTCCATCTACTTTCTGTTCAATTTTTTCTTTATCTGTTACCGATGATGATCCTAGCACTGTGAAGGAAGCAATAGATTCAAAGGATGGGAAACTATAAAGAGAGGCCATGGTTGATGAAATGGCATCTTTGCACAAAAATGAGGCTTGGGATCTGGTGGAGTTGCTGACTATAAGGAAACCCATTGGCGGCAAATGGGTGTTCAAGAAGAAGACAAATGCAGAAGGAAAGGTGGAGAAATACAAAGCTCGGTTGGTAGTAAAAGGTTATTCCCAAGTGTCAGGAATTGATTTCGGTGATATTTGTTTCTCCTATTGCCAAGGTAACTTCTATTAGATTACTTATATCTATTGTTGCTGCTTTTGATTTTTAGGTAAAATAGATGGATGTGAAGACAATATTTCTTCATGGGGATCTGGAAGAGGAAATCTACATGAAGCAACCTAAAGGCTTTGCAGTGAAGGGTAAGAAAGAACTGGTATGCAATTTACATAAGTTTTTGTATGGTTAAAATAGTCACCAAGGGTGTGGTATCAGAAATTTGATACAATTATACAGGGACTTGGCTTCACCAGAAGCAAAGCAGATCACTGTGTGTATTTTAAATTAATTGGCGACTGTGTTATTTATTTGGTCTTGTATGTGGATGATATGTTGCTGATTGGAAATGACAAAGAAATTATCCAAGATTTGAAAACCAAATTGTCCTCCAAATTCAACATGAAAGATCTTGGTGCTACAAACTATATTTTGGACATGGAAATTAAAAGAGATTTGGCAAAGAGGAAGCTCTAGTTAAACTAGAGGAAGTATGTCGAGACAATACTACAGAGGTTTAATATGCAGGATAGTAAAACGATGAAGGTTCATATTCCTGTAGGTGTGAAGTTATTTATTGAACAGTTTCCCAAGACATACGAAGAGGAAGAGGACATGTCCCATGTTCCATATGCAAGTGCAGTCAGTAGCCTGATGTATGCAATGATCTGTTCTAGGCCAAACATTGCACATGAAGTCGGACTATTGAGTAGGTTTATGTCAAAACTAGGGAAGGATCACTAGACAGCAATGAAGCGAGCTTTTAGGTATTTGCGTGGCACTAGTGATTATGGTTTGTGCTACCAAGGAAGACCAAGATTAGAAAGAATGTTGGATATTTGTGGCTTTGTTGATGTGGACTGGGCTGGAGATCTGGATCAGAGAAGATCTACAAATGGGTATGTGTTTAACCTACTTGGAGGTGCGGTTAGTTGGATGAGTAAGAAACAATTTGTAGTGGCATTATAACCTATAGAGTCAAAATATGTGGCAGCCACTCATGCAGTCAAGGAAGAAGTTTGGTTGCAGAGATTGTGTTCAAGTATGGCGTTAGTACAGGGAGCTAGAAGGACATACTGTGACAACCAAAGTGAAATTTTCTTGGCAAAGAATCCTGCATATCATTCAAAGACAAAGCACATTGATGTTCGTTATTAGTTTGTGAGGGATATGATAGAAGACCAAAAGGTGTTGCTGGTAAACGTGGACACTTTGAAGAATATTGTAGATGCGTTGACAAAATTTGTGAGCTCTGAGAATTTCTCTTGCTGTAGAGAAACAATTGGCGTTGTAGAGCTAGATAAATGACTAAGCTCTCTTGTGGCCCCCAGTGGAAAGAAAACAACAAGTGGGAAAATGTTGGGTTGTGTTATATTCTATCCACGACTAGCCCACGTAGTTAACCGAGGGGTTAGAAGGGGGGAAGAGCCCCTCCTTTGTTGTGCCGATTGCATAGCGGGGGGAGTCATAGAGGATTTTAGGGGTGCAGGTAACCCCACTCTATGGGGTCTATGGTAGTGCCTTGGAAAATTTTGTTTTTGGACCCTATATTAGGTTGGGCAGACCTACTTATGGTTTTGTGCATGATTTTTGCACTTTTTTTTTGGACGCGATGGTTTTCGGTTCATGGTTTTGGATGCAATGGTTTTTGGTCCATGGTAATGGATGCTTCGGCATGTAGAAATATGTATTTTAACATTGAAAGGAACATAATGAAAAATCAAGCTGGTAGTCTTGGTTTTGGGATCCAGGGGAAAATCTATGTGTATATGTGTTATAATCTTGCATTCTTTATTTTCTGTGTTTTAGAATTCGTATGCAGGTAATTTCTGTACATGGTTAAAACCTACAAAAAAATGGGTCACAAATATGTTGGGTTATGACTTTGAAATCATCTACAAAAAATGGAAGCAAAATTTTGTGGCAGATGCACTCTCAAGAAAGGATGAGGATGTGGAAGCATTTCATTGCGGCATTTACATTATCAAACCATATTGGATAAATGAAGCAAGGGATGAATGGAAGAATGATGAAAAAGTGTGGGGACTCATTTAAAAGATACAACAAGATCCCAGTATATCTGATACATTTAGATGGAAAAATGATTCATTATGGTAAAAGGACTGGTTATTCCTATGTAAGAATTCCCAACTAAAACAAAATATTCTTAGGCAATTGCACAACTCTCCCTTAGGAGGGCACTCAGGATTTCTAAAAACCTACCACAGGGTTAAGAAGGATTTTTTTTTAATGGTCTTAAATAAGATATTCAAAAGTTTGTGGCAAAATGTTTGGTTTGCCAACAAAATAATATTGAAACAATTAAGACCCCAGGATTATTACAACCTTTATCCATTCCAAGCCAACATTAGGAGGAGGTTTCAATGGATTTTATCACAGGTTTACCCAAGTCTAAAGTAAAGAGTTTTATCATAGTTGATAGACTTACCAAGTATGCACATTTTTGCTCATTATCTCATCCATTTAAATCGAGTAGAATTTCTACTGCATTTATGGAAACAATTTAGAAGCTACATTGAAACCCAAAGATTATTGTAAGCGACAGAGATCCCATTTTCACTGTAAATTTTTTAACATAATTATTTTCCTTTCTTAGTACTCAGTTAGCTCATAGCTCATCTTATCATCCTCGATCTGATGGGCAAACTGAGAGAGTAAACAGATTTTTGGAAGGATATATTCGTTGCTTTGTATCCGATAAACAAACACAATGGGTAAAATGGTTGCATGTGGATGAATGGTGGTATAACACTTCCTTCCATATTGTAACAAAAATGACCCCATTTATGGCACTTTATGGATATCATCCACCATCCATCACATCATATTTAAGAGAAAATTCTAAGGTTCAAGCAGTGGAAGATCACATGGAGCATCAACAACAAGTTCTCCAACTCTTAATGGATAACCTCACCTTGGCGCAGAATTGAATGAAACAACAGGTAGATCAACATCGCAGTCAAAGAAGTTTTGATGTAGGTGATTGGGTGTTCCTCCGGCTACAACCATATAAACAAATGTCCCTCAAGCAAGCTAAGAAGGATAATAAATTATCACCAAAGTATTATGGTTCATACAAGTTATTGCAAAAGATAGGTATTGTGACCTACAAATTGGAGCATCCTGCAACTTCCCGAGTGCATCTAGTTTTCCATGTTTCATGCTTAAATAAGGTTATAGCTAGCAAGCTTCCAGTTCAAACAATATTTCTAGAACTTGATGAGGAAGGAAAAATCATATTATAACCTGAAGTAGTCAAAGAAACATGAACTCAATAGCTACGGAATTGATCAATTTTAGAGTATCTCATCAATTGGAAGAACTTACTTGTTGAATATTCCACATGGGAGGATGAGAATTATATACAGAAGCATCCAAAAATACTCAAGCGTTGAGGACAACACTTTTTTGAAGGAGAGGGGCATGTTAAGTCCCTATACTACTAGTGAGTCCCACATTACTATTTTCATTGTATCCCTTATTGTTATTTTTGTGCTCCTATTGTCCCCATATTGTTATTATTATGCCCTGTAGAATCCCATTATTATTAATTTTGTGCCTTTATATTATTATTGTTAGGTCAGCTTTGGTTATATTGTGACCCCTTAGACTCCTATATATATAAGGAGTTTTTTTCATTTGAAACATCTAAGAATTGTTCATTTGTGTAATGTAAAGGAGGTTGCACCTTCGAAGAGGCCTATTTCTAAGGCGTTGATCTATATTTTTGTGAGCTGGTTTAATAACATATTCTCTATCTCTATTAATGTTGATCCAATTCCTCTTAAGTGATAGCTATTATTATTGCCAATTTCGACATAGTAAGAATATTTTACTTTTGATAATCTCTTTAGCTGTTTTTTATGATCAATCATGTGTCATGGTTCACCACTATCGATCACCCAAATTTTCTCATCATGAATTTTCCAATGACTGCTAAGAAGAGACCTTCATCCTTTGTCTTGGTCACTTCCTTCTTTGGAGTAAATATAATATTCCATGCTTCCTTGATACCCTTCTTGATCTGACTTGCTATCTTCCAATACTTCTTAAGGAACATATTTAATGTACTAGAGATCTTCATAATGCCCTTGGCCATCCTTACCTTTGATACCATCTTGAGAAATCTATAGGGCAATGATTAGAGTGATTTATATTTTCTTGATAACTACTTGTGACTTATTTTAACTTTTTTTCACTTATTAACTTCTTCACTTTTATTATTTTTTGTATATCATCAAACATCTACCAAAACAATAAGAACCATAAGGCAGAATATAGGCTACAAGCCAAGGCCAAAACCTCTCCAATTGAGAGGAAAACATGCAAGTCTCTTCTTTTTCTTCTAGATTCTTCAATTGACAAATTCTAAGACCTATACACCAAGATCAGTACCCTCCAAGACAAACTCAAACCTTTCTAAATGATGTTCTTTCCTTGAAAAATTAAAACGTTGTCAAATATCTTCCAGTAGCACAACTTTGACTCCTAGCTGTAGAATTTCGGCCTCCATTGTAGTCCTGAAATTTTTGGCCCTCTTGCAGTTGCTTCTTCCACACATGGGAACTTCATTTTAGCCTTCCAAGGCTTCCTTAGATCTTCATTTATCTTTATATGACTTCTATAGCTTGAGGATGGATTCTTATGACCTTCTTTCCTTCCTCTCTTCAAGATCAAAATTGTAGAGGAAAGTGCTAGATCTAATGTGAAAACCCTAGCCTTATTTCGCACATGTGAGAGAGAAATAGACCAAAAATAAGTCTTATTTATTATTTTCCTTCTTTGATGCCTTCTTCTTCCTTTTCCTTTGCTTGAATGAATGAGAGAATTAATGTGTTTCAAGGAGGTCGAGTTTCCTCCTTTATATAGGCTCCTCAATGTGGATGTGGCTCCTCATTTTAGGCTGACTTGGTAGTTTCTTGAATCACTTTGTCTTGAAGGGTATTTTGACACTTCTAAAGAAAAAAATAATTTTCTTTACAAGTTACAATGTGCCCGAAGGGGTTTTTAACATATGACAATGACTCTTTTGAATTATTGACCTACGACAAACCATATAATCACTCAATAGGTGCTTGACCAATAAAATAAAAGACCTTGAGCATGAAACCCTTGCTCAAAAAATATTATAAATAATTTTCTTTCATTTAATAAATTATAGGCATAAAAGATTACATTTCATATTTATGAAGACCGAATTTAGTTACACATTTTTCAACACTCCCTCTTAACTAGGGAGGTATTCATAAATGGTACATTGACATTCTCAATTTGAAAAGATATCATAAGAAGAGTCTGATTGGTAACCCATCTATTTAGCATCATATCAACCAACATTATCAAATATCAATGCCTTGACTAACAACTATATCACTCCACAATATCAAAGCACAATGATGGAAATACCAATTACTTATAGACACGATCATCATTGCCTCTTAATGTACATACCCCACCCGGTTGTTCATAGAGTATGACCTTTGGACTATTATTATATTTGATAGCTAGTCCTTAAAGAATATTGGTTCATGAATACTCTTATCTTGGATGCCTTACCTCATCCTCATAGAGTATTTCATGCTACATTCTTACCCAATCCTCCATTTTATCTTCCCAAGTGAAGACAAGAATGATGTGCATATCTCTCTCTCTCTCTACTGGGGAGGATACATCAACCAAATCAAGTTTGTCTCTCAAATACAAAATATTCTTATTAGGAATATATTTCGTCAATATTTCAACTACCTGCTCATCAATGGAGATATATTGTAGCTGCAACACACCATCTTGTACTAGCCTTTGAATGTAGTGATACCTATTGTTGATATGCTTTGTATTTCCATGAAATATTGGGTCTCCAGACAATCATATATAGCTGGTGTTATCCCATTGTATCATTGTAAGGTCCATTGGTCCTTAAAATAGTTCCCATAGTAACTTTCTTAACCAGACAACTTCTATTCTTACTTCACACACTACAATGTACTCAGCCTCAACATTACTCAAATCAACTATATATTTCTTTCTTCTCATCCATGAGATCATGGAGTATCCCAAAATAAAACATCATCTTGTAGTTCTTCTTCCATCCCGTTCATAGCCTTCCTAGTTGGAATGTGTATCATGATTCAAGTGAACTCCATTCCTCCTATCATATTTTAGGCAATAGTGGATTGTTCCTTGCAGATATCTCAGTATGTGTTTCGTTGTTATCTAATCATCATGCTTTTGGTCCACCTAGAATTGAGTAAGAATATTTACATCAAAGCATATGTCTGGTCAAGTATTCACCAAGCACATCAGTGAGACAATCAATTTCCTACACCTTGAAGGATCCACATGGCTTGATTCACAACTCATTAATATTTTTAAGTTTGTAATCATTGGGGTTTTCATTGGTTTGCAATGAATCATGTAAAACCTTTTTAACATCTTGATCACATACTTTGCATTACCTTGATAGATTTCATCATGTCCTTGCTAGAATTCTTGTCCCAAGTAGTAGTGCATCAGCCCTATTTCATTCATTGTCAAATTTTGTTGCTAGATGCTTCTTACATTCTTCAATTTGAACTCCCACAATTGCTAAGAGAATATCATCCACATACAAAAGAATGATTACCTACTCTCCCTTCAAAAGCTTAGTATAAAGTTTTTGATCAACAGAACTCTTGGTGAAGCCTAACCTTTGTAGGCATGCATCCATCACATACCATGTCCTTAGTGATTACTTGACACCATATAATGCCTTCTTCAATCTACAAACATATCCCTTTATATCTTTAACTTCAGATCCCAAGGATTGTTCTATATAGACTTCCTCCATAATTGTGCCATTTAGGAATGCAGTCTTGACATCCATTTGGGAGATGTTCCATCCCATTGATGCTACCAAAGATAACAACAAACATATAATTGTATACATTGTTGTTGAAGAAAATGTCTCTTCATAGTTGTGGCCTTCCTACTGAGAGAATCCCCTAGCCACAAATCTTACCTTATACTTGCCAATACTTCCATATGTTTCATGTTTGATCTTGTGTATCCATTTGGAAGTTACCACTGATTTTTCTTCAAGCCTAGGTATGATCTCATAGACTCCATTCTTCATTATAGATTAATATTCTTCATTCATGGAATATTTCCATTCTTAGTGATTGAGAACATTTTCAAAACTGGGCGGATTTGCTTCAATTAATTTTGTCATCTAGGCTTCATACCTCGAATATCATTTGGGCTTCTTGCTTTTTCTGAATGTACCTTGAGTTTCTCCATGACATTTAGCATCTATAAGTGTAGGCTTCAACCAGTTAGGTATTTTTTTGGTTTCGGGAATTACCACAGATTATACTATTTTACAGGGACCTTCACCTTTCATGGTTTCATTCTTCTTCTTCCCTAGTAACTTCTTCTTGGAATACGAAAAGTTCTTCATCATCAGAGTCCATAGGGAGATCCTTTGATTTATTGAATGAATACTTTCATCAAATATCACATCACAAATGACTTCTATTCAATTTCCTTCCTTTATGTAGATCCTACATGCCTTAGAAGAGTTATTGTCGCCTACAAAGGTTCCCTTCAGGCCAAATGGATTCGGCTCCTTTATTTTTTCCTTAGGTATATGTATATAGATGGCAAAACCAAAAAGTTTGGAGATGGTCTACAGTTGGTTTCTTCCCAATGAACACCTTTTTAGAAGTCTTGTTATCTAGAGACCTTTGCGGACTTCGATTTTGTATGTATACAACTCTCTTTGTAGCTTCAACCCACATAAAGTTCAGTAATTATTCATCATGTAACATTGATTTTCACTTTCTTCAATGGATCAATTATTTCATTCTACAACTCCATTTTATTCAAGATTATATGACATTATCAGCTCCCTCTTAATCCCAGACTCCTTACCAAAACTTATGATTTCCTTGGATGTATATTCTCCTTCATTATCATATCTTAATATATTTATTATTATTTGTATAAGGTTCTCTACTTCATCTTTGAATTCTTGAAATTTTGTAAATACTTCATCCTTGGATTTCATTAAGTAAACCCAAGTCTTCCTTAAATGATCATCTATAAATGTCATGTAATATAGGTAACCTCCAAATTATTTAGGATTCAAAGGACCACAAAAATCATAATGAATAATATCCAAGATTTATTTTGACCATGAATCACTGCTTCCAAATGGTATCTTTGTTCTTTTACCCAATGCACATCCTTTGCACACTCCTTCACGATCTTATTTTAGTTCGAGGATTCCATCTACTATTGAACTTAGAGTTGGAGGATTTTTACATGGACATGTCAAAATATTCAAGGCCAAAATTCACATGGGCTGATTTCGATGTGAACCAAATCTTGAGCAAGATGAGATATCAACCTGTAAAGTATTCCTTCATGAATTCCAATTACTCTAGAATTTTCTATGCTTGAGTTCTTACTTCATACTAAAAATTTACCATCAACGAAAGCCACTCTATCAAATTTATCTTCTAGACTTAAAATGGAGAGTAATTTCTTATGAAAACTTGGAACAAATAGGATGTTGTCGAGATGAATAATGCCTCCTTTCTCCAGCTCTATTGAGGTTGATCCAATTCCTCTTACAGGATAGCGCTTATTATCTCCAAGTTCTACAGAGTAGTAATATTTTCCTTTTCATACTATCTTTAGTTACTTGTGATGACCAATCATGTGTCTTGATTAACCACTATATATCACCCAAATGTTTTCATCTTCAAATGTTCCAGTTGTTAGCGCTTGGAATTCACCTAGGCTTAGATAGACAAACTCTCAAGGCTACATCAAACCATTTCACCTCGTAGCTAGCCCTACGAGGTATGAGAAGGCTCTCTCGGGTTAGATTTCGGTAGATCTTTCAATATAATAAGCTGACCAATTAGGATCAAAGATATTAGGCTAGTAGATTGATAAGGGGGGTTGATTTAAAGATTTTTGGTTTTTTGGTGGCAATTGGAGGGAGTGCAATTCAGGGTGCGGGGATTGAGCACAGTTTTTGCAGGGGGATCTTTGGGGCAAGGTAGGAGTGAGCGCTGATGCCTTAATCTGAGATGGATGACCAGGGATGATAGAGGAGCTAAAGAGGGCAAACAACCATTTGAATCATCTCTAGACAGCAGAAAACATAAATTTGGAACAAACTAAAAAGCTGAGCATGTCAAAGCATGAATTCAAACTTTACCACTTCATCTGTCCAAATAGAAGCAAAAGAGAGATGTAAAATACATAACAAACTTACAAGAACATGTAGAGAACACACCATCAACACAACAATCCACAAGAATCCACAAGGATGTCTGCAAAAACCTGGCCTTCCTCCTCTTGAAATTGCAAAGATAGATGTACAATATACAATAAAGCTTTCTCCCACAAAAGTCCAACCTTCCAACCTCTCAAAATGACTAAGAAAACACATAATATAGGCAAGCTAACCTCTTCCCTTGCCTCTAGGGGTCGAGCTCATCCTTCTAGGAGCAGTTTGAACTAATTCCAAACTAAGCACTAGATAATAGGCAGCTCAACAACTTGCCTCTATTACTTAGTTAACTGATTCATGCATTAATTATTCACTTTTTACATCAAGGAAGCTTCTAGAAGAGTAAAGAGAGGTAAAATCTATCAAAGTGCCATGAAAATATTACATTTATCCATCATTTACAAGTAAAAATAATCAACCATAGTCAAAACAGTGTTTTTTAACCAAAAAGTCAATTTTGGCAAAGTTAGCTCTCACATCCGCGCCCCCTAGCTCTCACGTCTGCGCACCTTTGCAGAAACTTTTGAGTTGGTTTCATTGGTCCAAATCAGGTGCAAGATAGCTCATTGGAAATCTTGGTCTGTCTACTTTCCATCCCAAGTGGAATTTCTGAATTTGGAGTTGTTTTGTCCCCTCAAAAACCATTTCTCCCAAGGTCCCTTTCTGCAACTCAAAAAGTGGGCAGAAAGTCATTTTTTTGATGTATTTTGAGCTTTTGGAGGCTCAAATCTCAAAATCAAGCTTCTCCCAAGTATTGGTAATTTTTCTCTTTGCATGCCCTTTCCAAAAATGCCAAGTTTTAAAAATTCCGAGCAGTCCTTCAAAACATCCGCGCTCGGGACGCGGACATGACACGGGAAAAACCTGTAATTGGCACAAAAAATTCACAAATGACAAAATTTTCTCCAAATTTCCCAAATTTCTTGAAATTTGGGCTGGGAGTCCCCAATCAAGTACCATGCTTAGCCAAAGAGGCTTTGGCCAAAATTTGGAGTGGATCGGGTGTTTTCTTTCGTTTTTGTGTTTTGGCCAACCGTCCTTGGAGCACCTTCGTTCTCGTCGGTATTTTTGACATTTCTCTCAAACCATGACACCTGTGTAAAAAGTGAAGGAGGTTTTTCTTCCTTGGCATGTTGTGGACAAAAACCTCTCTCCGTTTTCCAAAATTCATCTCTGACTGCTCTGAAACATCATTTGAGTGAAACTTGCCCCGATGTGTGAAACAAGGAATTTTGGTCGAAATGAAGCGAAATGAAGGGGATAGGGGGCTTCTAAATTCTTGGGGAAATTTTTGGGAGTGGGGAGGGATTTTAGGAAGCAGGGGAAAGTGGAATCTAAGAGATTGAGTGAGGGGAAGGGGTCCAAAAGGGCAAATCACAGGCCAAACCTAGAAAATTGCCAGGTTGTAGCTAGAAACTAGGGTTTGTGCAAAAATGAGGATTTTGGGGAATCTGAGTGTTGGGGAGTGTATGATATGGTACTTTAAGGATAGGGGAAGGTGTATGAACATCAGGAAACAAGTTTTTTCCATTGATTTGACCATCCAAGAGAAATTGGCTTCCAAAACCCTAGGAGAGGGAAATGAACTTGCCAAGGCACAACTGAAGCATGAACAAGGTGTGAAATGACCCAATAGACACTGACATGATAATGAAAACCCTATGAATGATGATAGACTCAGCTGAATGATGACATAGACCACCATTTGGACAACTTTTAGAAGGAGTTAAAGCAAACCCTAGACCTTGAGCAAATTTTGCTTGAAAACTCTTTGAAATGACAAAATTTGACCTTGACACTTCAAAATCACTTTGTAAGAGCACATTTGATCACTGGAGGAAGGCTGTAAAGACTGAAAC